>QVOA01019494.1:0-237994 GCA_014825685.1 Pseudomyrmex cubaensis | reverse complement strand
GCGACTTTTAATGGTAAAAGTCCATTGAAAGTCGCACTCAGTGCGCACTAGTGCGTCCAATCGAATTCGCCAATAGGTACATGTGTACTTTGGACGAAGAAATGTAAAGTATCATGTTTTCAAAAAGAAATAATTTTTTTTTTTTTTTTTTATTTTGTTTGGTCGTATTCCTAGCACAGATTAGAGCTGGAACTTGTTGACATATTATGAAATAGAATTATGACCGTGTTTGACATAGCGTACCGACAAGTCGGTCGTGGACATGGCTACGTAGTTGTTAATGTGCACCACCCGTAGACATTGCGCTGATTTATTGGGCGTTACCACGATTACACATTCTCTTATGGGCCTGGCCGCGTTCAGGCTTTTCTCTGACTCTCTGACTTATCTTACAGACTGTCGATATGTTAGTGATCGTTACAATCGATTATCAATAAGGAAATTCGCTGTACTGTGTGGGATATACTTTTTCAGTTTCTGATGTGCGCTTCATGTTACACACATCAACTTCCTACTCGGCCTTGGTTGAGACGACGAGAACGGCGTCAAAAGTGAGTCGAAACGCGTGATTTCGTCTGCAAGCCGTGTGTTTGCCACGGCTGATTGTGAAAAGAAAGTTTCTCTCGACGAGAGAATCGTTTTTTGTCAATCAACGAAATGGGCGGCTACGCAAGCAGAATCGCGTCGATGTCAAATACGGCCGTGCATGTGTATCGAGGATGCAAACGTAAATACATCGAGGAATATGACAACGACTCGGAGTCCGAGTACATCGAGCGAACACTTCAAACGCCAAAAAAGTAAGATAGCTCGCTTTCCTTTTTGTATCGGGCATATTTTCGCCTGTTCACGACGATACGCGCGCACACGTCGGACACGCAACAACGTTGTATTTCATTAAAAACAAATATGTAAATGCGTCCTATGAATTTTTATATTATTGTTTGTATTGCGTATCGCAGGAGAAAATTGCTCACGACGGCACAGTACATATACAAAACTCTGTTCCAAGAAGAGAAAGGCAGTGACATAACTGTTCTTATACTTGGAAGAGCATGGAGATTACACAAAGTTTATATCAGTCAGGTATGACTCATTCCTGCTCTCGCTTTCGTCTTTTGGACTCTCCTTCACACAGTCAAATTTGGAGTTCGGATTTTATGATAACTTTGATGAGAAAGAATTCTTGTTTTATATTCTGTGAATTTATTACGATATAAATATTATGTTGTATCTAATGTAATTAAATGGTACTTCTATTAATTTTAATGCAAAGCATTTCTAATGTACATGTAAATATGTATTTTTTCTATTTAGAGTCCATATTTTGCTAGTATGTTTTCTGGTTCCTGGAGAGAGGCCAATGAGAAAGTCATTAAAGTTGAAATCACAGATCCAAATATTACAATGAATTGTAAGAATTGCGCTTGTGAATCTAATTGCCCATCCAATTAATTTTTATGTTGCAAGAAATATTTCGTAATATTTCAGCATTGTCTGTAGTCTTGGGCTCTCTCTATCAAGACGAAGTCAATTTGGAACCAAAAGAAGTTGTTTCCATTCTGGCCACATCCACTCTGTTTCAATTGCAAGGGTTAATAGATGAGTGTGCAGACATCATGATAGAAACCACAAATAGCGAAACTGTTGTGCCATATTATAACGCAGCTGTGTCATATGGCGTGCCTAATGTAAAAGCAGCTGCAAAACGTTGGCTGGAAGTGAATTTATTGAGCTACGGATGGCGACATCCATCCTTTTTGAAGCAAATAGCACCGGACTTAATGGAAGAATTAGTTGCCAGTCCCGACTTAGTAGTTTTGCAAACAGAGTTTTGTATTTACATGATGTTACGTGTATGGTAATTATCAAAATTCTTTTGATATATCTATATTTATAGTTAGCTCAAAAATGATAAAGCTGTTAATCATATAAACATTATATAGGTTGTTTGCACATACTCAAGATTACGAGGAAACATTAAACATTGATGAATATTTTAAGACTCACAAATGGACGGAACCGTTTTTAATGACTGAAGAAGGCAAAGACTATGCAGCACCTTTCATGGCACTAAGAATGAAATATTTATTGTTGCACGAACAAGATGACAAAATTTTATATAGTGATAATTTAATACCACCAAATTGGCTACATGACGCTTATAGAGAGCAATGGCTTCATTTACTAAGAGTTGATGGGAATAAAGATAGAGGGTAAATACACAAATATTACAATTTTTTTTTTTTAAGCGCGTGTGAATGACTCGAAACAATAATGTTTGTGGTTTTGCGCAGCCCGGAACAAATGACGGAAGAAGAATTTTCAAAGGAATGTTTTCGCTGCGGCAGATGCGTCGAAAAGCCAGGCGAACATATTTGGAGATGGAAGGCATTTCACTACGGACTGGACTTACTAATGAGTTTAGATAACACCACATTGCGCATCGAGAGAAATCACAGAGTAGACTCGGAGCATATTAAAGCCAATCACAAAGAACACAAAATTTTAATAAAGTAAGTCTCTAAAATCGACGCATTTCTATTGTCATCGTTTTGGATCAGAAGAGATAACGGCAGATGTAATGTAAAATTTTTCGAACAGGGTCTGTCTATTTTCATTGGACGAACAACGTCAGGTTAAGCACGTCCAAAATTCGGGCACGCGAAGATTACGTTTAAAGAGAAATACAGAAGTAAGTAACACTTAATGATAATTTATGGATTTGTAATACGATGGGATGTATTTTATTTTTGAATCAGCGCATCTTCTTTCAGCACGAAATAATGTGCCTCGATAGGCAGCTAACTTATCCCTTGTATATATCGGTTAACATGCAACTAGTCACTCCGCTCGCGTTGGAAGAAAAGAAGACACCAGTCGATACGATACTTTCGGACACTTAGCATTTCGATACTCGATATATTACAAATATACGAAGAACGCGGGTTTGTCATCTGTTGCTTTGTAACATATATTCCGTTTAATTATTACGAATATTAGATAAGTTCGTAGACACACGTTTAATATCCAGAGAAGAGACCAAATTAAACAATAAGTGATTTATCTTCTTTGATTAATTTTTAATTTTTCAAAATCAACTTTAAATTTTTACTGAAGGATATGTCATTAATGTAATGAACGTAACGTGAAAAAATTTGGATATCCTGCATTACTACTGTTTCTTGTATATTGATATAATCGATGCATTTGATACTAATGTGATTTACAACTAATAGTCATTCCACGAGTTGAGTAAGTTGTTTGTCGTGTTAGACTTTAGTCTTTTCCTGTTCACGCTGAAGAACTAATGGTGCATAAAAATACTGTAAGTACTGGTGATTCACATCAGAATCATTCTTAAACATGTTACCTTCTGACTGAATAAAACCGCATCACTAATAGTTTAGTAAGTTAGATGTAAATGTACAGGCACAACGCTAATTCTTCTTAAAACCAGACTTGATTTACGTACACTTTTTTTTTTGTTTACACGTTAGTCTGGAAATAGAGTTGTCAAATAGTTCACCTAAAACGTTGTTAGAGAAAAGAACTGATTTTTCTTTTGTGATGTTCTGAGTTTGAGTTCACACATGTTTGATCAGTTATTTTTAAGTGTTTCGAATTTGTTTGAAACAAAAAAGAATATTCGAATGGCTATTGAGAAGTTTTCGAACACAGAAATCTAAAAATAACACGCTTTTACGAGCGCACTTGTGTATAGCAGTTACTTAATTTTCATCGCGACACACTACTTGAAAGACTGTTCGCATCGCGTGTGTGTCGCATATAACTGCAGTATTAAAGTTTCTTATGTTTTTATTCGAAGTATTATTTAAAAAAAGAAAAAGTTAAGCGTTTTTAAAGATTTTGTTTCCAAGTTTAATGTACTCTATCTCTGCTCTGCATTTATAAAGAAGAGATGAAAGAAAACACACTACCTGAGTACGCTGTCTTCCTATCAGTAAGAGAATTTCTTTGATTCAGTGCCTTTTTATAATATAAATCCATCTAAAAGCCAACTAAAAAATACGTATATAAGTGAACTAATAACTTTGTAATGCAAATAGTGTAACTTTTGTAGGTAGATTTTTTTGTAAATGTTTTTTAACTACGCGAGAGTCATTCGTACGAATAATATATAAATATATATAATATATAATTACAATAAAATTTATGTATATGTGTGAAAGTGAGTTTTTTACACCTACCTGTTCACATCTGCGCGTGAAATTTATTCAATTTGCGTTTTTAAAATGATTTTTCAGAACTCTGAAATGTTTTAGCAAAATAATTACATGTGAGTCGTAAATTTAAAGAAACTATCTATGATATTTCGTCGAAACAACGATCGTGACAAAGATTTTTACAAATACAAGACACTTGTTAATTGTTCAACACTTTATTATTGGCAGAATACTCTCTCTTTTTCTCTCTCTCTCTCTCTGTACATAATATATGATATTGTAATGTCACTGACGATGAGCATTACGAACAGATTCGATGAGACTTGACGTAAGCATTCTTTTGATATACAGTCACCGCGAAACAAGAGCCGCCCGTGCGAAAAATCTCACAGTACAACGCAACCTTTTCTCACTTTTTTTTCTTTCAAAACAATGTTTGCTATTAGTCTCACAATCGATGCAATATGTTATTCCGAAGCGTTGTGTTGGCGTTGAGAATGGTGTTGTCTTAGAACTAGAAAACCTTGATACTACTTGTTAAAACCTTGAACTCTATTAACACAGATATTTATATATATGTGATACTTTATTTTACAATAATATATTGACGTGTGTAATGATGACATACGATTGTGTGCCGCGATTTTTAAGATGTGGCAGCGTTTCTTTTTTTTTTTCAGGTCGATGTACCTAACATGGCAGCATGTGTGTTTTTTTAGTTCAATAGAATATCACATTCCCTTGTAATATATAAGTGTTGGCAATAATTTTCTTTGATTGAGCAGACGAAGGAACGAGAAATCTGAAGATTTCTTATATACGTTTGACGTCGTCAAAAAATAACTGGCGAAAATAGAAGAACACCGTTGCAACTGTTAAAATAGAGCTTGTAAACGCGTGAGAGATTAATCAATTAAAATTAGTTTTTCGATGATAGCTAAAAAAAAAAATAACATTCAAACGTATGACATCGATTGTTGATTTTTTTCTTATCGTAAGCGGGTTTTCTCTTATCAGTATGTGCTTAATAATACTTTTAATACTGTAATAGTATTTTTAATACTGTTTAGAAAGTGTTGCACGCGATCTGTGTATTGGAACATTTAATTTATCTTTGTGAGACGCATCTCGGGAAAAGATTCTCTTATTTCACATTTAAGATATAACACAAAACTCCATTGAGTATTTTTTCTGCAACTGGCGCGACTATTATTTTTCTGTATTTCGAACGTCTATCAAAAGAACGCAAAGTCAGTCATCTCTCAACAACAAAGAACTTCCACATTTCTCGCAACCGTATCTCGAACGAGATCGAATAAAATCGTATTTACTTCTCTCGAAGCAACAGGGGAAATGAAAGAGAACGTTGGGGGCGAATATATAATATATCATCTACATCTCTCTTAATCTCGATACTAAAATAAACGTGATTTCTTGCCTTAATTTATAAATCTCTGACGACGTTAAAATTTGAATTGTCTCTTTTTCTCTATCCCCGTGTTTCTCCCTCATTTCTCACTGTCTTTTATTTCCCTGTTCTCATGCTTACCGATCATATGGTTGTCACGGTTGTTGCCATTCGCGCTCTAATGATAATTACCAGCGTTATTATTTATAACAACGGGTCACTAACAATTAACTATAATAATAAGAATAATAATAATAATAGTGGTGGCAATAATTAATAGCGATTGTATTAATGGCAATAATGGCGACGACCGGTGGTGACAGCAGCAGTAGTGACGATCTTTTTTGTAAGACTACTTTTTGTGACGTATTGTTTATTTTTTTGTTTTACGTTGATAAAGCACGTTCTCTCTCTCTCTCTCTCTACTTCACCTAGATTTTTTTGTTTGTTAATAAACCGTTCTACTTCTTCGCGTTATTGCTCGTTCGACGACACCGCGTGTTGCTGTCATCATTATATTATCTATTATTTATAATTACCCTCTCGCGTCTGTCGACCGCCAGTCAAGGAGCAACAACGAATTATTTAAGGGCCGGTTTTATTTAAATGTCGGTCATCAACTAATTAGAATCTTAACGGTCACAGTGTGTTTTTACGCGATCTAAAAAGAGATAAAGAAATCTTTTTGTTTGTATCTGTTAGACAAATTAGCGAACATACATTATATTATTATTACCCGAAAGTGCAACAACCGGCCCTATTAATTGAGCTATTTGAGTTTAGCGTCACACTCACAATTTTTTATTGCGCATACATATGTACCAGCGCGCGCGCACACACGCACACATACATACACGCACACACACACACACACATACGCATACAAACGGCGGTTATTGTACGCTCAGGTGACTCGGGTCTTTAACACGGCTTACACCTGCACTTAAAATATTGCATAGTTCTGCGGAACAATCGTATGGACGCCATGGCGGATTTTCAACCCTTACCGTAAAGCTTATAAATGCGAGGTTTTTATCTCTCGGCATATCGTCGATATGTTATATATCCCCGTTCTTTCTTTACATAATCCGCTTTATTATCGTAACAACAACGTTAACATCCTTTCTTTTATTTATTTTTTTTTCTTTTTGTTTTTCACCGCAAACGCTACATGACATTTTGCACTTCTAAAAATAAGCAGAACTGTCGATCTCTCTTTTTTTTTTTTTTTTTTTTTTTTTTACAACTTTGCGTGCGCGTTACGCACGCAAATACACGCACACACATGTTCATTCGACGCACATACATGTTCAGCGGTAGCAGGCGGGGTGCGAAATGTGTCGCGATGCCGCTACTTTGTTTATTATATTTTACCGTGTGAGAGAGAGACTCTCCTCGTTTCACTAAGTTATAAATAAAAACTCTCGTAAGATGCGTGGCTTTTTCTACGATTTTTTTTGTTTTTTTTCTTTTCATTTTGATAACGCACTCGTCTCGGTATCAAACTCTGTCGGTCGTTCCTGTACAAAAGTAGGCAAATTAACAGAAATCGATTAACAGAAACGCCTTCCGTAAAGAAGAGCTGTGTGTCAACAATTGTTTGAAAACTAATCAATTGCAAAAACTTGACGGTTTTTTTTTTTTTTTTAAGAAGAACGCAAGTAATTTCAAAATTTGCGAAAACTTTTTAACACTGAATTGAGATTACGTCGGTTTACGGAACGCGAGATTTCTAATCGATTCCTCTCAATCTACCCGTGCAAAAAATATTTTCTGTCCGACAGCTGAATCAGCACAGCCGAAGTTATTCGCGCGACAAGTGCGATATCAGACGTGAAACGACACGAGAGATCGGTGACTGAACTCTTTTTTTTTTATTTTTTTATTTTTTTTTTTTTTATTTTTTACGCGGAGGCCGTGTGTTAAATTTTTTTTTTCTTTTATTTATTTTTTCTCGCGAAGATATGTGTACTACACTGAAATGTCGTCCTCGCGCATCTGGCAGTTATCACCGTTTACGCTACACAATAATCCGGCTATTTTTTTCGGACCGTTCGCTGAATTTGTAATCTATGTCCAATTTTACTTAGCTATGGGATTCTCAAAGATTTCTCTAAGAATGTTTTTTTGTTTTACACACACAGCGTCTCGCGAGACATATCGTATCGGTTGAACTTTGTTCTTTTAGTTATTTATTTACCGTAGAGAGAGTCGTTAATAGAGGGATCACATTGGGGGTTTCTTCTCAATTATTGGAAGAAGTTATTGTTTTAAGTTTTTCTCATATTGACAGCGCAAAAATACGTATATATATCATCATTACAATCTGACGCGATTTAATTAGGCCAAAGTTATTAAAGTTACACAATAATACGATAGACTGAAAACGTGTGATAACAGCGTTACATCTTTCTCGGAAAACAACGAAGCTTCTCCGTGATTTTTTTTCTCTGACGTGATTTCTCTTAGAGCGCGTGAGCGTTTTTTTCTCATGATTTATTTATAATAATCCTAACGAGAGAAATTGACAATCGACCGACTAATCGTTTCGGACAATGGCGGCGAAGAAGCGATCGCGCGAATATAATATCTGGTGTGTACGAACGGTCCGTGCGGCGCGCGACGACGGTTTGCTAACGTTGATTCTCTCTTGAGGTGTGTGATTCAAATTTTTTAATTAATTAGGCAGAAAATTTTAGGCTATTGAGAGAGAGGTACGAGGCGGCGCGAACGAGCACGACAGTAGCAGATTCGGTGTCGCCAGAACGGCGGTCAGGAGGGACGCCAGTGGCAGTAAGGACGGCGTGCGGAGACTCTCGACGGAGTTGCACAGATCACTGGTGCACGAGCAGTATTCCGCGCGCACGTCGTGAGTGCCGGACCTCATAAGGCACACGCTGTCGTCCTTCGACTCGTCTGCGATGTAGCCGCAGCTCCGGACGACTCTCACCTTGCCGTACACTGAAGAAAGAAAGACAAAGTAAAAGAGGATACATGGATTGCAATATGTTGCTCAACCGCACGATGATGTCATCCGTGTGATTCCACAGCGCTTGCTGGAAATAAACACTGATGATCGAACATTTGTCAGATAAATTTCAGGATTGTTTATGTTGCTTGAATATTGATGACTTTTCCGGAATGAGTAAATGTGCAAAAACATATTTTTATATTTCACTGCAAACATTATGCGATTGTTCTTCTCTAGTCAAAATGTTATCTCTGATATTTGATATAAAGTTCACCCCACACTCCCCTTAGTCGTGTGAGCGTTGCGGAAGCAGATCTTTGCAAATAAGTATAAGAATCACCTCTTTGACTGATTTTCCGGCAAATAGTAGGTTCTAAGTGGCTGAGGTGCTCCAGGCGAGGCTGAAAACTGCAGTTGACAGTTCCCAAAGAATATGAGTCGAACGGGTCGCCACACCTCGGATCGTACTCGCTGTTGCATTGGTAACATATTATCGCTTCACCTGAAAGAAAAAAAGAAACAGATCGTGCTTGCACTTGTTCGTATGCAATTAAAGATCGAAAACGTTAAAATAAAATAAGAAAAACCGAATTTTTTTTTTAGGATAATATGGTTTTGATGATAAATTTTTTATGACAGGTTCAATAAACGTCGACCGGGCGAGAGATTAGAGCGTGTCGATTGAGAAAGGTCTGGTTCACGTCGTCTCGCTTTTCTGTGTGTGACGTAACAACGTTACATGCATACTCATTGCATCCCACGACCACGAAACTAGGCTGATACGGCGCCAGCTGATATCGAACAACGAGACAAGGCACGCGATGACCTACACTCAGCTGTCTCGTGTTGCGGATCGATGAGAAGAATCCAAAATTTACAGTTATACGGAGTGAAAACGAATAAAGAGCTAGACAAAAATGTGGATCGAGTTGAATTTTATCTTGATCATCCCTTCCCACTTATTTTTTCATCAATTGCCAAGTCAAACAATATCCAGACAGCACAAAAATCCGAGAAATATCTTAAAAGATGTCCCAAGAGATGTCTAAATTATTTTAGCTATCTTTTAGATATTTTTACAAAGTTTTTTGAGCTTCTGTGCTATTTCAATAATTTTATATAATTATTTTTTAATAATTATCTTAATAATTTATTTACTTGCGAGTAAAATCGATAGTTATTCATTTTTTTTCAATCAAAACAATTTAAAGTTCTATCAAAAACTGTATTGCAAATATAAAAATTGGAAAAGAAAAGAGAAGTTAGAAAGGGAGTAAGTGAGAGGAAAGGGGTTGTGGAGAAGGAGAAAGTGGGTCGCTCGATAACCCTCACGACGGCGACTTTCGGTAGACGGTATCCTAATTTTCAACAAATTGTCGGATATAGCGCGCTTATCCGAGGTATTCCGAAACGCGAATTGTTAGTCGGTTACTTCGTACCGGCAATTCTTGGCGGAAGTACGGAAGGAAATCGAACAACTCGCGATATATCTGTGTCATGTATCGACAATCGAGTCGATTGTTAGATTTGTAAATTGCGAGCGCAATTTCAACATCAAAGCAAAGAGCGAGACGAGGTTGAAGTGACCAACCATTAGGTACGGGTCGCATCTTTGATTGAATTTGCTTGACTCGTCGGTGCGAGTTACGTCATTGCCGGTTTCCCTGAAAACTTTCACCTTTAACCTTTGCGCTCCCGCGGGAGGGAAGGGGAGAAACTTACGTCATCAACTCGTAGAGAGGATGTTTGTTGAGAAGATAAGCGATAGCGTTAATCACATGTTCGGGAAAACGAATATCTATTGCACAACCTTGGCGGTTTCCCGGGATCGACACTACTTTTCCGCCTGTCAGAGTCGCTGGATATACATATCGACAACGTCGAGAGAAGTGCGAATCGAAGCTCGCCAGTTTGTTCGAATTTAATGCTGATGAACGAAATCGGGCCACGCGATGATTAAATTAATTTTCGTATGAAAACTGTGTCCTTTCGTAATCGATCAGTTAATTATTGAACTGCAGATAACTTTCCTGCATTACTGAAAACATTTACGAGGACAGAAAATCGTTGAAGGGCGAAAGAACTGCCACACTTCTTTTCATTTCTAATCAGTTTTTAAAAGATTGTGATTTTGAATAAATAAATAAATAAATATTCAAATGGAGAACGTACAGTTGTATTGTAATATTTTCTAGTAATAGGATTCGATTCGACAAACGCGCATGCACATTTTCATGATCCGGTGTGCTGAAGTACCACAAGTGCTACCGTTGTAGGAATTCGTCGATCGGTGTCGCACCGGCCATAATACCGCGTGCGATTATCGCTAAGTAAAATTTGCTTTGCGCAGAACTACGCGACGAACAAGAAAAACATAAAAAAGAGACGAGTTAAAATCGATTCTCTCGCTTCTCTCGCAAACTTGGAAATCCAAATCTCGAAGAGTTGAGATTTAATTAATATCAATGAGGTTTATACTGAGAGAAGAGAATATCGATTTATTCTTAAAATTGTTTCCTCGCGATATTTGCGAGATGTAAACATCATTCAGTTCTTAATTCCTGCGAGAGTTAAATTGGAAGAGAATTAAAGTCAATTAAAAATAATTTCGGATATTAAGAATTTGCAAAGTGCTTGTGCTATACATAACTGAAGTTATGAAACTTTCATACGCGTTAAGTACAAACAATTTGATAAGATCTGATGTATCTTCGCCAAATCAGATCGTTCTGAGATTCGTTTTACAAAATATCTAACATCAACTTGCTTTGAAAAAGAATTTAATATCGATATTGGTTTGACCAACATAATTTTTTAAACGCCTTTCAAACTTCCTTATTTCCCGAGTTTTTCCAACCCTCTGACTTTGTCTTCCTCTGTCTAGACGGCTCGTATACGACAACTTTCCCTGCCATCACCTCTACGCCGCATTGCGCCGTGATGTATACGACTCATTTCCTCACTTGTGAATAAAGTACATGAGCTCGTGTTATCGATCGTTCTCGCGCTTTCGGACATGGTGAAATATTCGTAAATGGCAAATTTTAACTCAATTTATATTAAAAATGTGTGTGAGAACAATTAAGTTAACGAAAAAGTCTTCTTTGAGCTCACGCGAAAAGATCTCGCTTTTTCTTAACTTAAACTTTCTCTCCAATTTTCTACTCGCCTTTTTAAAACGTTTGCAAAACACAAAAAAACATTTATAAATATATATTTCTCTAAAAAAATGTGTTTCTCTTATAACAAACAAAAATCACAACATTTCTGTGAAAATTCAGAAATAAAATTCTTGAGGCAATTTGTTTGTAGAGAAATACATTTTTAAAATAATTGTTAATTATTTACATACTTGAAAACACGTTTGCAATAAACCGCAATAATGCAGTTACATAACAGCCCTCGTGAGTGTCTCGCACAGTGTGAAATTGTAATTTCAAATATATCTTCTCTCAAATAAGACTTTTTCTTACAATATTTACGTCATTTTTAAGTAAAATCTCGAAACATACGAAGGAAACGTGAAAGTTGCGCGCGGTGAAAATGTCTGATCGCGGTATCAGACGTTTTCCGTCATTGCATCGGTTTTGATCTTCCGTGAAGATCTAAATTACCAGTTTCGCACGCAATCGCGCTTCGCAGAAAGATCGATCGCTTTTCCGGGAGACGGGGGAAAAAAAAAATCGTCGTCGTTCCAGAAAAAAAGTCGCGAGTTCGATCGACAACTCACCGCGATCGAAAGTGGCCGCCAGGACAAGAAAGACGAGAATGCCGATGATCGGCGCGGCTTGATTCGCGATCATGGTAGAGATCGTCGGACCATGTGCGTGCTTGTGCTCGGAAGAATATTTTTTTAATCGCGTCGAGCTCGCATGGAAGGCGTTCCCGCCGTCGTAGTTGTCGTCGTCGTCGTCGTCGTCCGGGGTGAGAAAGATTTTTCGGCAGTGAGCGACCGGAACGCGTGTGTTCTTCCTCTTGTCGTCGCGACCGGTGTCCTGTGAGAGCGAGCGCACGCGAACTAGGAACGACGGTGGTGGTTCGCTGCTCTCTGGTCGCACGCCGCGTTCACCACCGCACCCGGATGCATAGCAACTGACGTGCGACACCCGTGCGAGTCGCCGAGTATCCCTCGGCAACTCTATATGTATCGGCACCACTATGCGGCAGATCCACCCTCTCTGGACTCCCTGCGATGCGCCCGCCGCGCGCCGATGCATTCGTCGATGATGCACACACGCCGTCTCCTCCATCTCCCTTTCATCCCCGTCGCCTCATCCCCTGCTGCCGGTTTGTAAGACGCACATCCCTCGCGGACGACGTATCGGCACGAGCTTCCTTCGTATCGAAATCGTGCAAGATTCGCGGTAGTATGCCATGCGCAATCTTTCGTTTCACTTCTTTGCAATTCTATTCTCGAAGAACTGAGAAATTAAATAAGAAACGATATAAAAATCAATAAATGAAGAATGAGAAAAAACAATATATGTGAGAGAGAAATCTGTAAACATATTTTCTTACTGATATCTACATGTGTATGTATGTGTGTGTATGATTCTCAAACTAAAAATTTTGAAAAAGTTTACAACTGGTACAACAACCTCTTTGCGATAAGAATAGTTCTTCGGTAATAGTTTATTGTAGATGACATAAGAGCAATATGCGTATATAAAATAAATTTATATAAAGACAGAGCGTGTACTTAAAAATTATACAGTATCTCGTTGCCAGTCTGAAACGTCTGAAATTTTACAACGATCTTCGGCATTTGAAAGATGTCTCGATCAAGAACTGTTATACAAAATTGTTACATGAAATAAGACGTAGATACAAGTGTTTTAAAAAAAGGGAATGTATTTTAACACATGATTAAACATTCTAAAATCCTTAATATCTCTCTCTTTCTAATATCGCAATACAGAGAAGAGTGTTAAGTTTTAAAACGCAAGAGATAACTTACAATGGCATCAGAAAATTGAATTATGTCATATTATTTGCTATAAACAATTTTAGAGTGAACGTAATTGAGATTTTAAAAAACGTACAAAAATGAGTTTAATTTGAATGTAAATTTCTACTTAACACTACGTAAGATTAAAAATATGACGATTACGTAACTGCGTGTTATATCAAAGATAAGAATTATATAATTGTAGCAATGAGCCATAACAACATGGATGTTAAATAACGACTTAAATCTAAATGTAAAATATGTGTGTAATCGAGTGTTTCTTAATGATTAATAAAATTTACACAAACCTCTGTCTGTCAGAGCTTAAAATCCGCATTACCGTCACTCTAGAACTGCCTTAATTCTCCGTACTATGTACAAATATAATTTATATCGCGAACTCTTTGTATAACACTAAAACAAAGCACTTATACAGGCACGTTCAGTGTAAGTACTAATATCAATAGCCTCGCGTAAGACACCTCAGTATTTGCAAATTTGCACTAAGAAAGTCTTCGTTTGAGAACAGTTGAGAACTGCTGAAAATCGAAACGTGTTACTTGTTTTTGTTTTTTTTTCTTTTTTTAATATTCTCATGTACAGTATACGAGGCACATATAGTGATATAAATTTTTCGTCCTATCGACTCCAACTCAAAGTTTCGAGCGATCTCTATTTCTCGGGTTCGTCAGGATGTTCCGTTTTAATGTGATGGGTAAAAATGTACTGCGTCGTGAAGCGCTTTTTACAATAAGGGCACTGATACGGTATCATGGGATGTGCAGACCTCAAATGTGCTACTGCTAACTCTCTAGACACGAATGGTGATTGACATACACCGCATCGATATCTGAAAATAGATATAATATTATATTATAATTACTGTATTATGATAAGTATGTCAATATATTACAAATATAATTTTCTTACCCGCTAGCGGTTTTAATTAAAGTTCGTTTAAGAGGCGGAGGTGTACTTTGCTCGTTAATTTCAATTTTTGGCTCGATAGGGGTTACATTGTACTCCACTGTTTCCGGACACAATTTTGGCATCTCTTGATCATCTGTTTCAATCTTTATCTCTGGTGTCTGTGCCTAAAACAACGTCACAACGTCTCAGTGTTTTTATTTTTTAGTATGAATCACATTATCGCGTCACGTAACTACATACCGTATTGCTATGCGAGTTGTCGACGTGTATTCTCATATGAGCATTTCGGGACTGTGAAGTTAGAAATGACGCCTCACATTTGGAACACTTGTATCTCTTATTATTACTGTGAGACGACGTCTTCTGTACAGATTTGGCAGTGGCTATATTTGCATGAGGTGGTTCACCTGTACATTGATGAGCAAGGAATGACATTTCTTTGAAAAAGATTTTATTACACTTTGCGCAATGATAAGTCTTATCCACCGTGTGTGTCGTTTGATGAGTTTTGTCCGTAAGCGATTTGTTTCCAACATTAGGTGTGTACAGTGAGACATAATCGAGAGATGAACGTTTATTGTGACATACCTATCGATTGAAAAAACACAGATTTTTCTTTAAGATCCAAATGAACAAATAAAATTGAAATGAAAATTTTATTCAGTCTTACTTCGTGTCTTAACAGCTGGCTATGGTCCTTAAATGACTTTTTACATATATGACAAGAAAAGTTTTTATGGGAATAAGTATCCGAGTGTGTCTGAAGATGTGTCAACATTGTCGTGTGATCGCTAAACCACTGTAGACAAATGCCACATCTTGCTACGTTCTTAGAATTGCGCTTTGAGGACTCATCTTCCGCCAAAATATCGTTCTTCTCTATTAGCTAAATAAGAGCATAAAATAATTTTGCAATTTAAATAAGAAATTGATGATTTCGACGAGTTCAATCTCGATTAGTACTAAAATGTGGATAGATTTTGTTGTAATGTAAAATTAATCGATTAAACTTCTACGTAAGACAAACCTCAGGATAAGACTTATTCTTGATACCACGATTCCTAGCTTCTCTCGCTTCCCTTTCTGCATTTAATGCTTCTTCTTGCTCGATTGCCGACATAGTTGGCTGCTGATTATGCTCGGCCATTCTGTGAGCCGCTAAGCGTATAAAAAGTCCAAATGTCCGACCACAAATCTCGCATTTGTGTCTTTTTGGCTCGTGAGTGCGCATATGATTTGACAATGCACTTTGCTGGGTGCAAACCTGAAATAAACGTTGTAAGAAAAAATAATCATACAAGAATTTAAGAAACACAAATAAGATTTTATTTTAAATGTATGTATGTTTTTTTATACCTTTCCACAGGTAGGACATGTAAGAGACTTCACATTTTCATAGAAGTGTTCTTCTCGTTTACCTTCTTTCAGATTTTCCGCTATCTTTGATGTTGATGAAAATGCAGATTCTGCGGATTGCAGTTTTTGCGGGATTAAATTTTCATTGGTTTGATGCAATTGCTTGTGACTTTTATAACTCTCTACAGTAGGAAAGAATCTAGAAACATATACATGTGTTTAAATATAAAATGTGTAAAATAAAAAACATTGTTTTAAAGTGTATCTCTCAAGTTATCACTAGTAATCACCTATTGCACAGTGAACACCTTGTGTTAGTTCCAATCTCGGTTAATTCAGCGATATGATCCCGTAATCTATGCTGTCTTAACATTTCCCAACTTGCAAATTGTCGGTCACACTGATGACAATCTTTCAAGTTGCCAACAAAATCTATTTTGACTTGTAAATGATTACTAGCTTCATGCTTTGCCAGACCTTCGACGGAATCAAAAGATAAAGAACATGTTCTACAAGTATATACACGTGGACAGTCTAATTGCATGTGTTTCATTAGACTATCTTTCGTTCTGAAATTAAATCTTGGTTATTGAACAACTTTGGGATAATCTTGAAACGTTACAGAATGTCGATACTCACTTATAATAATTGTTGCAAGGTGCACACCACCATTCAGATGTTAATTTTGTTTTAGGTTGCAGCTTCTGATGATTATTCATTGTTAAATTACCAGTCAGTACTTGTTCCAAAATGCTGGTCCGCTTCTCTTCTTTTTTTGCTGAATGTTCTGCCTTGGAAACTGTTTCTTCTTCTGTATCAGATATAGAAACAGTCTCCGTGTTTGGTTGTAAACCTATGTCAAGTGTTTCTAAATATTTGAGTTTTTTACACGACGGTTCATAAACAGTTTCAGTATTCAAAATTGTATCTGCATTCATCTCCTTGATCTCTACCTCACATGGTAGTTCAGACAGGGCTTCCATGCCAGTACTTTGGAGCTGATGTTGAATAATTTGGTTTACAGAATTCACTGACTCATCAAGAGACATGGCAATTGATAAAGGAACTAATGGAGGTGGAGCTCTTGACTTCTCCTTGCAAAGCTGTGACTAATATTTAAAATAACAATAATTTCACTAAACTAGCAATAAATCTGTTTATTCACAAAAATTTGATTTAGATTGATTTCCAAAAGTAAAATTATCTAATCAACAAACCTGACATGGATCCGGTGAGTTCTTCATTGCATTGAAAAAAGTCTGTACAGATTCAATCTTCTTATAACCCAGTAATGCAGCATGCATATTCCTGTAGACATTCAGGCAATACTCCCTAAATTGATAAGCATCGTCCAGCCTAGCTGCGCAAAACTGGCAAATCTGCTTGGGCAACGGATCGGTTTTGTAAACCAATACTGGCAGAATGGCGCGCAGTTTGTGCACCACCCTGCGCTGCATGCCTTCATCGCCGAAAATGGGCAACATCTCGTTCTTTTCTTCCGAACACAATCTACAGGCATTGTCCCACCTGTCTATAGGAGCCATTGTAAAGAGATTCACGTTTACCGAAGAACACATCGTTCCACCCAACTACACTGTCACGTCGATGATAACAGAGTCCGAGGTCGCGACCGCAAATTAGGTTAGTTGACGCACCATGCTGTGCGTGATGACATTGGCATGTTTAACGACGAAGAGCATTAACGAAACCATGATTCCTTTATCAGTTCTGTAAACTGCGTTTACGGAAAGATCATCGAACGCGGAGGAGGAGACGAGCTTCGTATAACAGCGTTTGTTCGCTCTCTCGTGTATTTTCTAAGGCGATTTTACTTTCACCTTGCGACTTTCCGTCCGTTCAGAAGTAGCCTCTATGTATAAATGTAACGATCTGATCGGGTCAAACCGGTTCCCTGGCATGTACCAGTCAACGGTGTCCACGCGCGTTATTTATGGTCTTGCCTATCTCAAAATCGTCCCTGAGGAAGTTGTCGATCGGCTAAAACGTAGGCTGTTCTCATCAGGATTCGCCATGCGCCATGCGAACGCCATTCTTCAACAACTTCCTTTCTGTCTCTTTCCTTCCTTTTATTCTTCAACAGTGCTCGTTTTCGTTCGGGTCTATTCGGGAAGGAAGAATGAGACAAGCGGAGACAAGTTGCGCCAATCGTCTTGAATTCGTTGACATCAGCAGGAAAGTCTGTGCGATAGGATCGTTCACGCGCCGCAAATTCCTTGACAAAACTAGATTGCAAACTGGCCAAATAGTAGGTTAGAAATCCTGTTACATGTATCCAATGTGTCATGCAGTTATGTGGGTGATCTTCAATTACTATTTCTGCATATGTGTACATAACAGCAGAGTCCTTTTGCCGAACTCTACTCTCTTTCTCTTCTTGTGTTCGGAGTAATTTCGCTTACAAAAAAGAATCTTTCCTTTATCGGAAATCCATCGATACGAATTTTCAAGAATTTCTTCTGAAATCTCGCTCTTTTTTTCGATAATTGTATGTAGTTCAGTCAGGTGCAATCTTCAAGATAGCTAAAACTTTTGAAGACTCGTATCAGAGCTTCAGGCAGTCTCGAACGCTCTATTCTGCTCTACTTCGTGTAGCTGCACTCGTTACACTTTCTGCATTTAGCACAAAAAAAAAAAGATAGATGATATGTAATCAAGCATTGGGAAGAAGTACAAGATTTGTTTTTAAAGCACATCTTTTTCGTATAAAAAAAACCTTAAGATTAACAGCACAAGTGAAAACTTGCCTCTGTAGTTTACAATAATTTGTTGTATGTATTTGTTGAATAGTGATTTATTACATAAAATTATATTGTATATACACATGACTTTTTAACACAAATATACATATATTATTCACCTAAGAGCTCTTCTGACAGACTTCAACTATTTGTGAGCCAAAAACCTGTAAAAAACTGACTTGATATTCACAAACTATAAAGATGTTGCGTATAAAAAAAAAACTAGAAAAGCTCAAAGAATGTAGTAATGAGATGGTATCTCACTCACTCACACACATACACACGCATACATCATGTTTATATAAATATATAACAAATATAACTTAGATTATAATAGTATATAAGGTATAGTATAAATATATATATATATTATATCTAGATTATAAATTTGTCTCTTCCTTATTACATGCAATAAAAACAACAGATCTTTGCCTAAAAATTTCTGCCTAAGCAGGAAAACAAACTTTGTCATTTACTACACTTTAGTGCCAAGCAGTCATTTTCGAGAATACTGCTGTGTATAAAAATGTGTTTTCTTTTTTTAAATATTATTTATTTAACATCTCACGTAGCAATATAAAAAAAAACAACAAAAATCTAGTAAATAAAAATGTCTAATAATTTGACACCTTTTATTGTTGAATATTACACATGTCGCCTTGTATATTTTGAAAATAAAGTATTTATGTGTAAAAAAATAAATCTGCTGTATAAGCCTTTATTAGTTTTGTTTTCTTTCAATGTTTAAGTACACTAACTAGTCCAAAATTGTTCTATGCGAGGAAAAGAAATTTCTCTCTTGACTCATCATTTCAATCATCAACAGGTGAATGTCATTTAAAAAAAAAAAAAAAGAATCTTCTTATCCTCCTGCGGAAAGATTTAGCACCAGTCAGTGTACATGTGTATGTTATACGTAGGTACATATATATCACTAATTACTTGTTGAAGAATATCTACCGTGTAAATGTAATTCTATTATCGTTATTTACCAAAAAATTGAAAAAAATTATATATATTTTGCGTTTAAAAGATTGAATAAAAAACATCATTGTTACACATAAGCTCATTTAAATGTTAATGACAATATTGGCGTCTTAACATACGTCTGGTACAATTTCAAGACTTGTATTGAGCAAAACTGGATATATAATATTTCTGTGTTTATTTTCCAAATATTTCAATATTTCTCAATATTCTCACTTGCTATCTGTGTGCAGAAGCTTGTGTATATATATAATAGATGTATAATCATACTGATTAGGTAGATATTCTTGAGGGGCATTAACCTTCACGTGTACATATCAAACTAGTTATCTCGTAAAAATATAACATCTTATTTCAAGCGTGTTCTATAAGAATACGAAGAATGCGTTACTGCTTGTTTGTAATTTAAGTTATTGGTTATCTCACATAGATAGTTGTTGTGTTTTAATGAAATTTCACACACTAACGCGATAGCTGTATATATTAATTATAAGATAAATAATATGGATGATATTCTCATGAAGTTTCCTCAAGTCCAAACTGTTCTGATTGATGCAAATAATTTTAGTGTCAAGCGTATTCCGTTACCAAACGGAATCACGATTTTGCAATTACGTAGTCAAAAACAACATATTTGCATACTACAGTTCTCATTTTGGCTCTTACTGTGAAATTTCATGTGAAAATCCGCATAACTGAAAATGTCAACATAGATATCGTATATTTTTATATTGCACATAAAACATTATTTGAACTTTTGTCTCCTTTCTTTTCTCTGACTACTTATACATATACATACATATATATAAGCCTGTATAATGTTAAGAAAGTTAGAATACATACAGAGAATTTTCTCTTGTGTGTGTTTAAGTTAAAGATAACATGCAAAAAAGATAAAAAATTAATGGATACTGTCAAAGAAAAATACATTAGTGTATGTTAAAAAATACATCATTTGTATGTTAAAAAATTGTTGGGAAGACCTTGTTACATATAAATTATATGTTACACTGTACATGTCCTATACATAATTTACAGTAGCAGGCTGACGCGCGAGTTCAGTTTGTTATATATATATATATATTATACATGTTCGTAACTATTCACAACCGAATGAGGAGACAAGTCGAAAGGTGAATCAATAAAAAACAAAAAAACAAAAACCAATAACAAAAAACAAAATCGCGAATTATCCTAAACGATCCAGATTTCTGGTATACTCTCCAACTATATAAATAAAAACTCGCTTCATTTTCACACTCGTTACAAACAAGTTAACAAGTTCTTAATTCACTTATCGATTTTTCTTTCACTCTTGTAGGATCTAAAACTTGTTCAAAAATATGTAAAGGGCGTCTCGATCTCACACTATGCTTCTTGTTACTTCGATGCCCCTTAATCAATACGAAGTAAATCTTCTATCTTTTCTTTAAAACAATCATTTGATTTGAACGTCTACATTTTAACAGCAGGAGCCAGGAGACGCGTGTTATGTGAGCATTTCTAACTTTTGCTACATTTATACATAGTATTTATCTACTATAACAATATAATCAGAATACGAATCTGAGGTACATTATAATATTTTTATAAATATATTAAAGCGACAAAATGTCTTAACGATGTTGTTTCTTATGTTTCCTATGATTAACGTGTGTGCAGAGGTGTTATATTATATATGCATATATATACCTTCTCTCACGCATCCCTATTATCTCGCTGGCACAGACGGCATTTTCTCAAGAAAGTCCTGCTCAATTACGGTTTCCAATTGCGTGTTATTTATTAGCACGTGCGTGTCGCACAAGGCGCGACTGAGACTCGAGAAAAAATGATGCAAGTCTTGCAAAGAGCGAACATTGTTTGACGTTAACAAAAGCTCTCCTGGATTCCTTTTCGGCGGTGGACCTTCTGATTTAAACTGTAAACAGTGAAACAATCGAATTTTATAGAATACAATGATTATTTTCTCTCTCTCCTTCCTTTTTTATTTCAATTCTCATTTTGCAATATATTCCGTACGTAATATGATGTGATAAGAGATATGAAAAGATCGTAATAAAGAAGAACGACATGCGACAAAGAGAAAATTTGTATTTAACAGCGCCAAACGTTGTTGTGTAATACATCGACTCGAGCGACCAGAGTGCTTTATTGGCTTAGTTGCAAAAACAAAAATATATTCGAGATTCTCTCACAGTACTAAAATAAATATTTCAGTCACTATCGGTGTGTGAACACACGAGTCCCCATTATTGTCATTGTTACATGATTTCCACTTGTGACAATTGAGATAACAAAAAAAAAAAAAAAAAAACTTCTATGTTTCTCATAAAGATAATAATTTAAAATGTATCGGCAAAAAGTTGAGATAGAAAATTGAATTCAAACTTAAAATTTGTTTAAACATAGAATTTTGTGTAACACAATGCAATACGCGGCAACGAACTAATTCAAATAGAACATAAGAGAGTAGGGTCGTGATAAGTAAGAGTCTGCATTAGAGAATCTTAATAGTACGCGCAGAGAGTTAATTGACAGTTCGTGCGGAAGTGATCGCAACAATGACTTGGTTGAAAATTTTATCTTATTACATTATATGCATCGCGATAGTTGCTACATCACGTAAGTAATAAATAAATATCAATTGCACTTTCGATATTTTAAACAAGACTTTAATCTAAGCTGATTGATATTTATTTAAACTGATTGATATTAATCAAGTCACATCAATGAAAACATGGCCGCCACAAACTTCTCTTTAAAAAAAATCGATCGAATTAATTCCAGAGTACAAAGATTCCGAGTATGATTTTGATTTTTACGAAGATCTACCAACGGATTATTCGACAAAGTTAGGATACACCGGGCAAAACAATTATTATGTTGTGGAAGCTCTCGACAATAAAGAAAATCAGCACGACTCGTATCTCAGTTCAAATGACTATCCTATTTCGTTGGAAGAAGGTGTGAATTCCTATCAGAGAAGAGATCCGTCGAACAAGCGGTTCAACTGGTTTAAATCGTCCGAGAAGGTTTATCGATACACTAAGCACCGAATTCCCGGATACGACTACGACGAGTTCGATTACATGCGAAGTTCTCGCAAATGCGACGACAAGTCAATCTGGACACATTGTCTCTGTCAGTTTACCTGCTCGAAGCCGGACGTAGTGGACTGTTACGCACCGTGCAAAAGTGGATGCGAGTGCAGAGAGGAATACGTTTTCGACGAGAAGACGCAGAGATGTCTGTTACCCGAGCATTGTTCACCGGATAATGATTACGAATATCGAATATAAGAGTTGTATATACCTTGCTGTCCATTAATTTCGCTATTCTTGTAATGTGTGGCACAAAGTCCGAGGATAAATTATTGTTGTCCATACACCCTGCCGCTGCGTCTCCGACGAACGCCCACTTATACCTAAAGAAACACAATCAACATTACATTTTACGCAATTTTTAAAAGTTTCCACACAAAAATTCCGATCGCTACTTACATTTGAAACTGCGGCAATCTGTGCGCAGGCAGTAACAACGCGAGATCTAACAGCTTGGCCGCGGCCAGTTGCAATTGTAACCAGTGAGGATGTCCGTGCGCTTGAAGTCCGTTGCTGGCGTTGACAGCCCACGACGAGTCCAGAGCCGACAACAGTTTGATGTGCGAGCTGCATACGTGTACAAATGATGTTTATAGCGGATGATCGCTTAGATCAGCAACTTACGAACGAACAAAGCATGAAATTTAAGAAGCACAATGGACTTATCCCGAGATATACGATTTACCCAAAGAGCTTGATTAATAAGATGACTGCTGATAGTTATATACCCTCTATATGTGCTCGAGCAGTGATGTAAAGCAATTTCTTTACACCACTATGTACGCTCGAGTGTCTTTACACATATATATGATAAATAAAATACGTATACACGTGCGTAATGTCAAATATGCATTAGACCTTTAAATTACCTGCTATGACGACTGTCGTCCCAACACCATTCAAATAATGGAGGCACCACAAATCCCATCAAATCGCGAAGATGCCGAAACAGAGCCAAAAACAGTACGATATTAGGTAGTATTCGTGTTAGTAGAGGACGTATACAACATGAACAAATATTGCGCCAATACGCCAATTTAAACATTCTCAATCACGAGAAAAAATTCAATCGCATACTCTTTTCGCATCTCTCTCTCTCTCTCTCTCTCTCTCTCTCTCTCTCTCTCTTTCTATTCTACATACTTTTTATATCTTTCAAACGTTTTTTTTGAAAACTTTATTAATTATTGAATCTAATGATATCTCGAACATAATATCACATTTGAGATTGATGCAAAACGCTACTATTCATGCCAGTTTGCTAGTGATACAACAAGAGCCGATAAAATTCTTCTTGCTTCACTACTACTCTTTGAAAATTAGAAAAAAAAAAATCTCGATACTTCAAATCAAATAATCGCGCATTGTAAACTAACATGTACCATGCACATACGAAGCAACAGCGTCCCATAAGCGAGTTTGCTCAATGTTTGTTTAAGCGCGTTAGGAAGATCGGAAGAATTCGCATACCTGAACTCTTCGCTGTCTGTGTTCAGTTCTTGCTCAATGTAGAGAAAAACTTGAACAAGCTCGCTAACTATGACCGGCCATAAGGACGTCGCGTGTTGCGGCGACATTCTCAATAGCAATACGCGAAAGCATAGAAACACTTGCGCCTGGATGGACGGGATTACTTGGGGTAGGCGTAAACTATCTGCTAAACGTTCTGAAAGCAAAATATAAAAACCAATTGTATACACGATACTGTAATAACTTTCTGTGTATAAACATTTTCTATAAATGATCGTACCTTGTATTTCTGGCATATATTTGTGATACTGATCCGTCTCGCTGCAAAGAATGACAAATGCCAAGCGCTTCAGAAGTTGCGCCTTCTGTTCGTACTCCTGTTCCTTTGAAGAGAATATACTGATCCCGCTGCCCTGAGCCATAGAAACGCGATCTATTTGACAGAACAATAAAAAAAATATTAGTTTTCACAATTTTAGTAGAGATGCGTTGCGATAAGTAATAAGTAAATGCATCACATACTCATTAAATCTCTGAAAGTGGTGTTATCGTGCGTCATCAGATTATCTATTATGGTTCGCCAATATGGCAGACACGCCGGCGTCATCTGGAAGAAGGCAGAGTCGAGCAACAAGTCCAAAACGTCCTTGCGCCATGCTTTTCTCGTGTACTGATATCCAGACAAGGAAGCCAACAATTGAGAACAAGCGGTGAATGATGCAATATTTTTTATCCTGTAAAATTGGATAAAACAGACGTACAATTTAAAAGCCGTTCAAAGAGATTTAAATAAAGTTTCTATGGTCACGCGATCAAACGTTTACAACACTTACGTATGATTCTTCAGATAAGGTGTAACGTTGTACATGAGATTCGTAAGGAGCGTCACTACGCGCTCTTTTTCTTGCGAACCGTAACTGACGTCTAGCAACGGCGCGAGTATTTCCGCCAATACCGCTTGCGCTTGAACACTGTACGCGGCATTAGGTGGTGTTCCGGGTGTTACTGTAAAGCAAAACATTCATTGACAGTCGCGCAAGTATATTGCAAGAAAAAGTTTAAAGTTATTCGCAATTGCCAGATTGCAACGAAGAGAAAAGACTAAGCGCGACAACAAAAATAGAATATGCAGATCATTTGCTATATTATATTATACAGATTGATTAATTATATCTACAAAATAAAATGCACATTACGCACCAGCACCATTTTTTCCCTCTTTACCTTCCGAAGAACCTTCTGCCACCTCAAAGGCGTCTTCTCGAACGGCTAAATTTCTTCTTAGCCATGTTGTTTGTTCTAAACACGCGCCAGCTATTTGCGAACACGATTCGATCAACTGAAACGTTCGAGAACATTTAGTGTAAATCACACAGTAGTTAATTAACATTTTTTCAAATCAAAGATAATTACTTTTGCAGATACGTCCTGTAAATCTTTGATATCTTTTTTCTCTTGCATAGGTGGACATTTCTGTACGTATTCGTTTAGTATAGCTAATAAGAGAAACTGAGCAGGCGCCGTTAACGACAGACCGTCCTTCAATAAACTAAGCAGCGACGCCCACGACTCGATGAGCGATTGCGACGTGTTACTTTGCATGTACACGTAAAGCAATTCCAACACCGAGACTTCCAGAGAGAAATCTTGCTTGATCCCGTGTATCGGTGGCGGGGTTTTCACTACTTGATGAACGGTGTGCACCAAAGTGTCAATTGGCATAACACGGATCGCGCTAACCAGATGAACCATCACTTGCTGATTAGGACAAGCTTCTGGAAGTATCTGCAACAACAAAATACATTGCACTTCAAAACTCTTTCTATAACTAACACCTTATTTACTTTTATTTTTTTTAAAATAATTATTTCAAAAAGACGTAAATTACCTTTTTCGATGCAGCAGACGATTGGCGTCTCTCGTGCCACGCGACAGCGACAGCGGCCAAAAAGTTGGCTCCATGATGGAAAGAGATGGGAGACAAGAGTTCCAGCAATTGGTACTTGACTATTCTCGGACTACCCACCACACAGCTCGCTTGTTCACTATGACAATATGATTTTACATAGAGATACAATAATATAATGTGTCTATATTATTCTAATTAAAGTACACACTTGTCTTTTGTTGCTAAAACCGCTTGCCACAAAGCGGACAAGGATGCTATTATTCTCGGCAAATGGCTCAACGCTGTTCTTCTCGCATGTTGTTGCAACTCAGTCGCGCCGGTTTTATCCTTTGTCGTAAACAGATCCTGAGCAAAGTGCAAATTTAACTTGTATCGTCTAAATTGTAAACATTGCACGATAACTCAACACTATATTTTCAACTAACCGGAGAAAGTGGACTGGGCATAAAAACATGTATGAGGTTGTTGAATATCTGTCCGGGATTAGCGCCGGGAATTCCCGTTTGTATTGTGCCGCTTAGCGGCTGGTTAAACGAGAATCCGATTTGCTGCGAAGTATCCAACAGGCAATAATGTAGCAAATACGTCAAAGCCTCCAGATGTGTCACTGTGTAATCCGCAGGCAAACAACACTCCACGGTGCTTATATCTTGTAATTTTGATGTCAGTATCGCCTCTTCGCTAATGTAATATGATGCCAGATGTTCAATGTTGCTGCATAGTTGATGAATGACCGAGGTTACAACGGATGTTAGAGATAAACCCATGAAAGGCAAACTGGATGTAACAAGCGTCGTCCAGTGTTGATGAAGGTGTCTCATGTGATCCTACAGAAATTTTTATTTGTTCATTAAATGAAATTATCTCATGTTATGTACATATTGTATGCGAAACGAATTAGAAAAATTACATACGAGTTGCAACGCGGTTAGAATACTAGCAAGAAACATCGGTTGCTGAGGGATCGCGACCCCGGGCAGATATTTCAAGCTGTTTCCAATTAAATTCGACGAATTCCGCGTCGGCGAACTTGGAATGAACGACGTTGTCGGATTAACCTCCTCTCCTTTCTGACTGCTACACTGATGCTCCAACATAATCAACGCTAATAACAACCTTGAAGAATAACAAATCATTAAATTATACATCAGTTGTGCAATGAAAACTAAATTGTAATGCACAATTTTTACCAGATATGACATTTTTGCTAAATGTTTACCGTAATAATTGTATTTGAAAAGCCTCCGTGTGGTCACTTGCTCTATATTTACATTTATTGACATCATTATCCACAAAGGGATCGTTGAACAACACGATCTCTTCAGTAAACGTGGAAACGTCCTGATTCTCCTTGTGAGCGTTTTTCATGCTCATGACGCTGGATACGAGACAGTGTAGGGCGACCTTTTGTACTTTACATTTCGTCAACAAATCGACTATGTAGCAGCTAAAACCTTTACCGGAATCGCGTACTATCGGGATTAACTCAGAGAATATTAGCGTCAATAATTCCGCACTCGCAAGTTGTACCTGCGCAAACACAAATTAGTTTTACTTATGTTATATTGAGAAAAATTCTACCTTTTTTTTTCAAAGTCAAATTACACACACCTGACGATTGCCCGCAATTTCTTCGTGCGTAAGTCTCATCTGTCCGAGATTTGGATAGTAGCTTCTTGCGAAGTACAAACACACGCTTATGAGCACTTCCAGATACATGCTGCTTCTGTAAGCCGCTATGAATTCCGTATTGGCTATGTCGCCATGGAAATTTCTACCGAAAACGCTTTTTCTGTGCCTCGCCAATAGATTTAACAGCGCCGTATTCTTTGTCGCGTTCGTTACACCGGTTGTCGCCGCGCAACACAAGAACATTCGCATGTTTGTTAAGAGTTCGTTCCTGAGCGTGGACAGAGCGTACAGGGTTCTTGCGGAATCGTACACACCGCAGTAGAGCAGCATGTGCGAATGAAGATTGTGAACGCCGAGGCCAACGTTTCGATTAGCTTTCGTGTTCTGCTGTGAAGTCTCCTCCTGCAATCAAAGATACGTCGAAATACAGAATATTTTTATCATTTCGCGTAAAAACCAATTCATTTGGTTGCGGTTCTAATTTAAATAGTTTTTACTTACACTCTTTGGTGGTTCGGCGACATCGCACAATTGCATCGCGCGATCGAGCACCTCGTTTAGAATCTCTTCGACCACGCTGGCGCTGGAGTTGCTAAAGTATTCTTCCGCGGTTGTGCTCACGTCGAGATCGCCATCGTCGTCATCCATTGTCCAACTAGGCACTTCCGCGCTCGCTTCGAAACTTCCTATTTCATGATCGTAGTTCGTGCTGAACTCGTTCGTGTTAAAATATCTACCTTTTATAATAGTGCCCGCTACTTCTCTGGCGCTGCCTGCCATTAGGACGGGCTCTTTCTTCGGCTTGGATTGCTTGTTAGTCACTTCGGGACTACTCGAGTCTAAACTGTTTGTTATAGAATCTAAAGAAGAATCGACGTCGTCAGTCAGTTTCTTGAAACTGCTCTTGTCTTTTGCCTTCAGACTAGAGCTATTAGCTGATTCGAAGAGACTCTCGTCTAAACTGGCAGTAGAACCTTTGTCGAAATCTATTTTTTTAAAGCGAGTGGCATTTTTCAGCAATTCTGTCGTTAAGTTGGTCTTTCGCATGCTGGGCAACGAGTCGTCTTCCGTTAACGAATCGTTTGAGTTTTCGGGGCAATTAATCGAGAGGGGATTCACGAACACCGATATCTTTCTATTGCCTGATATACTGGGCGGCACTTCGAGTTCTTTCATAAATTGATTCTTTTCCGTGACGTAATGATTGCAGTTATCACCGGTCGCCAACGTCGTGACGGCAAAGATTCGTTTAATCTTCACCGGATTTATCGTTTGCTTCTTCTTCTTACCCTTCTTCCACTTTTTATCTTCGTCCACATTGTCGCTCACATGATATATCACATTGCCGTCGACCGAACTGATCGCGTAAATCTTCGCGGTGCCCTCCGTGTCGTCTTGTATCTCAGACTTCTCTTCCACAGGATTGTTTTTCGTTAGGACGGTATTGCTGTGCTGTATACTCACGTGAAGAACACTCATGCGGCACGTGGATGGATCCAAAAGTATTGTCAACAAGGGATCTATTACGCGCGATATGTCGCCGCGCATCAGCGAGTGCAACAGCCACGATTGCGCCTGCAGCTTCAGTGGCGAGTTGTCCGCAAGTTGAAGATTATCTAATATTTTCAACAAAGATCTGCGCACACACACAACGGAATGTAGAATTTCTAATGACGATCATGAAGCTCTAACCAAAGATCCATTTACTTACTGGTCAAAAGTTCGAAGGCAGCCACGCAATCTCGGATTCATCTCGATCTCGCGTCCTAAATGCCACAAAGTAGCGAATCTACCAAACGCCTCGATTCTCTTTTCCGGATTTTCGGAAGTGAGCTCGGATCCAATTAGATTCTCAACCGCGTTACAGGAATTGTACAAAGCGTGATGTAGTTCGTGCAACAGTTCTACGCAACGTATTCTGAACTTGTGCGCCGGAAGCTCACCCAAATGATGCCACAGAGAATGTGCCAATACCTTTACCCATAAAAATAAATTTATCTCTTTTTAACATTCTGCTAAATTACAATATATGCTGAAGACGTATATCTTGCAAATACGTTACCTGAAATACATTGGTGTACTGCATCAAGTAAGTTACGTGCCACTGCTTCAACAAAGGCACTATGATCACGGTCGTTACGCCTTCTCCGCTCTTCGGATGCGTCTCGACATCATTGTGTGCTTTCAGCAACGCTATCAAGTCTAGTAACGTAGCGATGCTGATTAATTGCAATGTCGGTTGTTTTCGCAACCAGCAAGAACAAACTACCAGAACTTTCAACCATTCCGGGAGAACCTGCTCGAATTTCGGCTCTTCCTCCACGAGCACGTCGTCACCGGGGAGAAAGTATTTTGGGAACGTGGACAATTCGACGAACAGACTGGACGCGATCTTCATTGCCTCGTTCCAATCCGAATGCGACGCGATGTCGAGAAACAAATGAAAAATATCCAGGCACTTGGTATCCTCGCTTGCGGATGCATCTTGACTAAAGAATCCGGAATCTTCCGTTCTGTTTAATCTGGAAGTCAACAAAGATTCCAATCCACGCATCATGTCCTCGAAGCTCTTTCTCGGGCAAGACACCATTAAGTAATCGAACATGTCCTGCACCGAACTCTCCTTGCTAAGTATTCGGTTGCTAATTAATTTAACATAAAATATTTCGTACTGACGAAGACACTTTTCCAACATGGAATGTTGCGCCTGAAACGCCGGAGATGGTCCCCTACTTAAGGATCCCGTCGATCCCATTGGATTAACATTGGTGAAACACTTCAACAGCTGACTGTTTGACGACAAGTTCATTCCATCAGTCTCGTTACAGCTTGCTTTGATATCGTCCATGCTTTTGTTTCGCGGCAAAGGTTTCGTATCTTCGTTCACTACGACCGATATGTTACTTCCGTCAGCTTGTATGGTATAAGTGTCGGTTAATTTGCTCTTACTTCCTTTCTTCTTCGACTTCTTCTCGCTTCTTTTGGTGGCACCACCGGAATTGGCTCTTCTTCTTGTAGTTGGACTTTTTTCCGCGAATGAACTATTCGACATGTCGGGTTTATTCAATTTACTATCCGACTGGCTCTTCTCCAACGGAATCGTCGTCAAAGAATTATCGCTAGGAACTGTAATGGTGTTTAAAGACGCGTCTGCTTTCACGTCCACCTCGCTCTTATCGTTATGAGTAGTTATCATCGACGGTTGCACCTTTGACAGAATTTTAGCGCACAATTTGAGACTCTTCGAAATCTCCATCGAGGACAGAATGCTAATATGATGCAAAAGCTTGCTGATTATTTCGTAGAATAAACCAGGAAGATGTTCAGATGGCGTGTCTATGAATGCGTCTAACGACACGGTCTCCAGTAAGAATTCCGTTAGTATGCACACTTCCACCAAGTTTGGCATTCCGCTGCCAACCGGTCTCACGGTGATATCTTCTATCGCAACTTGGGTCTTCGATCTGGCATTGCAGGCCTTCTCGAACAAATGGCCACAATGTATCCAGATGTACGACGGTTCTAAGGTCGAAAATAAGAGATTCGCAGATTTCACTACCTCATTCGCTTTCGGAGTGTGACTTGGCGCGCACTGTTTGCAGGCATTATAAAATGTCCTGGAAAAAAACAATATAAATTTTTGAAAGATATTAAAAACAGACTTTAATATTCTTTCTGTATAAATGCCAATTACCTAAACACTTCAAACAGAATATCGTCCAAAATTACTGGTCCAATATCCACTTTATCGAGCAACGAAACAAGTATTCTATACGGCTTCAGATCTTGTGAATTTTCCTCGCAAACTTCTTTAAGTAGGTATTTTATCGCTTCAACTAGCATTTCTTTTGAATATAAATCAAAATATGTTACAGAATTCTCCTTGGTGTCTGTTACGTGATTCTTTTTCTTTAAAATTGACGTGCTCACTTCAGTACCCAATAGCCAAGCGAATAAACGTCTGCAATTGTATGAAAATACGTGCGAAATATTAAAAAAAAAATCTATTTTTATTTAACTTTGTTACACATTTGTATACATTATCTTTCCTTACCTATTTAAACTCATGTCTCTCCGCAATATGGTAACCAAAGCAGCTTTGATCAACAGTATCATATCTTCGTGCGTCAATTGACTGCTGTGTATAGGAAAACCTATTAGTAAAAAATCAAGTGCACTTCTTTGCACTAGCACCGAAGTATCTTGCACTCCAGCGCATAAGGCTGAAACCTTTCGAAAATTATGCGGAATTAAAAACTCAGTGTAACGTTCAAAATTGTATCTAATCAAACAAGGATTTACTTTACCATGATTTTAGTATTAGTACCCATAATATAATTTTGTTCTTCCATTGATAATTTTTTGTTGAAATGTGCTAATACAAATGATATAGCAGGCAATCGGATACCGGAATTTGAAGCTAAACAGTCCCAAAGACATGCGTAAAAGTGTTCAGCACCAACACCATCACATACTTTTTCCAGTAATGAATTAGTTCTGTTGAAATAATGTTTATAATAAAGTTTTTACATTATAAAAACACATCTATCAGGATGATCCATATATTATTTACTACTGTTATAATTAGTATCTAAAAAAAACTTAAAAGTAATTCAACATTATGCACCTGTCAAAATGATCAGATCCATCTTCTAATCCTAAGAGGACACCGCTTAAAAAACCACTCAATCCTGGTCTCAATCTTTCACCAAGAGGCACAAAATGTGTCTCATATACTGTTAACAATGATGGTCTAACATTCATAGCAGCATGACCCAATAATGGGAAAAGGCCTAATCAATAGAAATATGTATTTAAAATGTGTTAAAACTACTTGCTACCAATAAGTTTGTTTTGTTAACATATGTCAATTACCTGCACTATAAATAAAAAGCTCATGACTCAACCTATTGGTACCCATACATTTAAAAATAATGTCATATGTCTCTAAAGCTTTCAAGTGAACACCAGAAGGTAATGCTGGATGCATACATTGGGCTAGTCTCTTTGATATTTTAATTCTCCTTGGAATAACAGGAAATTTCATATGACTTAGTAATACTTTGTTAAGTTTTCCTAATGCAGAAATTAAATCTGCCCATTCGCTTGTATATTCAAAGCTCTTTAGAGCTTTATCCACAGCAGACACATAGCTGTGAAGAAGTAAATATTACATGTATTGAAGTAAAATAAAAGTATAAGTTAAACAACTTGAAACATATAAACATATTTAAAATCACAATTCAAACAAAGTAAGACTTTACACATTATATACAAAATGGAGTAAATTAATACACTCCATATTGTACTTACACTCGATATTTTGAGTCTTTCATCAGCTCATACTCTTCCAAAGCAATGGATCCCATTGTTGCACTTTAACTGTGAGATTTACTTTGCAGCTAAATAAACTATAGTGATATCTCCTACATCACTTTACATTTCTGACTTTCTCGTCTTAAAATGAGTCACAATAAATCATTTCACATTTCATATCACAGACCTTATCATACAAGGTATCATGGTTAGATAAGAGGATACTCCAATACCTAGAATTATTAATCTGTTATTAACTATATTATTAGTACATATCTCTTTCACAAATGTTTTTTTTAACAATCTCAGACTAGATTAGAAAGAACAGATTTTGTTTCCGAGAAGGAAAATTACCCTCTTGCTCTCGCATCGAATTAATAACGATCTGTAAACTCTAGCCAGAGTATAGCGCGCTCGTGAGTACATTTGTGCGTAATGTTTATACAGGCCAAACCCATCGGTCTTGCTATCAATTTAGTTATCTCGTTCCCTTTGGCGACCGAGAGTTTTCTATGTTTTTTTCCTTCACCTAATCATCGGCAATTTCCCATCAACATGTCTAAATTAACCAAGAGTGTTCAATTGAAACTTTCGTGTCAAGGTCTGCGTTGGTCTGCGTGAGCTGTTCGTGAACCACCGTAAACTCCCGACGTCGTCGATCATGGACACGTAACCGATTGGAAGAACCAGTTTTGCACAGTTTCACACAGCTGTGTTCCTGGAATACGTCGAGTAAGTTCGTACTCGCGAGCGGCAGTAACGCGGTGGTCTCCAACGAGAAAAGTGAAGTCAGCACTAGAACATTTCAGAGTATAAAATTGTACTGCGCACTCATTGGTCGAGACGGTTTATGTTACGCACGTGCAGCTGCGCGATGATCCTAAAGACAGCTCGGCTGACGGCACCAACAACCAGTCAAATTGTTGCCTCAAATATAGCGCGAAATTCTGTCAATGAGAGCAGTCAATCCGAACTAGCGCTTGAACCACTTACGAGAATTCTAAACCTCCTCCTGTAAACCTCTTGTCACATTCTACATTCCCTCTAATAAAAGTTTAAAGTTACGTCGTTCCGTCTTCTTGTAATAACGCCACTTACCTCAACTTATAGTCTTCTAATACCGTGAAGTTGTCCGCTGATTCAGTTCACCTCTTCCCTCTACTGCCCTGGTAGCGAAGCTCTTGTCACTTTCTGATGATCCTGGTAGAGTTGACTTTATCCGCTGGAACTTACCGATAGAGGCGGACATTTGGTGAGTTATCGACTTGGTCGGTTCACCTCTTCCACCTACTCTCCTGATAGCGCAGCTCTTGCCACTTTCTGTGATTCTGACAACGGATTTGAAATTTAGCCCATAGTGGCCAACTTTCTCGCTTAAATCTTCAGTGAAAAATAATTATATCTCTCACATTAATCATAGGAAATAAATGAAATTTTGCATACAAACATCCTAAGAGCTTTTACTGTAAAATTAGAATAACGAAATTCCAAGAGTTATAAAAATTGTACGCGCGCGCTCTCTCCAAACACTCGACCGACGTCAACCGACTATCTCGGTCGTACGGAACAAAGTGGCGCGTCTACGTCGACAACGGACTCCGCGGTATAAATATGTAAATACAGTATGGCCGAAAGAAGCGAGAGATTCCTTGCCTTTCCGGACGGTCTTGCGGACAGCCGCGAATGAGAGAGTTGTGTAACACCCCGCTGTTCCATTGTAATCCCGCGTGTCCATACGTGTCTCCTGTCATGACAATGTAAACAGCACACTTCCGAGCTCTTTTGCGACGTATCCTCCGTATCCGGCGGCTTCGGCGGGGAGGAAATGTCTCTTCGCTGCGCCAACAGTGAGAGAAAGAGAGAGCGAGCACGGGGAATGTTATGTTTATATCTTGGCTGAGAGGACGCAGCATCTTGCATTTTCGCGAACTCCCGAATACGAGCGTCGAGTACGCGGGTTATACGTGTTGCGGGTGTGCGAGAAAAAAAAAATGGGACGCGACGCACGACGGCGACGTCGGTGCACGATCTAACACGCGATGCCGCGACAGGCGCACACCGCCGCCGCGTCGTTTCCCGACGTTTCGCACGCTGACGATGTCAAAGTCGCAGGTGCTGTCATGGACACAGATGTAGAGACCGGCAAAAGTGAAGGGTGTGAAAATATCCCGGGCTGTTCTGGTTACTCTAGCATGGTGCACAGCAAGAAAGTTATTAAACACGCGCTACGACAGCAGGCCAAGCGGCGCAGAAAGAACACAACAATAGCGTCGGGCAATTCGCGGACGTTGCCCAGAATCGTGGTGAAACCGCTTCCACCACCTCCGCCTGACGATCCGCCGTCTCCGGTTAATAACACGCAGCACATTAATACTGGTAATTTCAAACCATTGTCTGATTTGTGTACCTTTTCGTGACGTTATTCACATGTCAGTGAGATTTGACAGTTGGATCAACTTGTCTTGATACACTTTTGACTTTTGATTGTTTTCCAAGTGGTAGTAGGCCACGATTGACCATCAGTCTTGTTACAATTCTCTTGTCACTTCTTTACATCATCGAATAGAAAGCTGATATCTCTCTTTGAGCAGTACAATAGTCAAAGTTAGATACATGAAGAATACTTTAATCTCATGAGCTTTCTTTGTGATTCTCTTTTAGAAATAAAGTTTAAAAGTTTATTTTTTTAATTCTTGTATTCTATATTTTGTTTTGTACATACAGCAGTGGAAGAACCTGCTGCCACAATGAGAGAAGTCTTGGCCAGTCTACCTGGATTTAGCTTGAAGTCAGGCCGTAGACGATCCACAAAAAGACTGTCAGCAACCGCGCAACTAGAAGCTGGTCTTGTGGATTTGGAATCTCCTGCGAGCATATTAGCAAGTACGAGCTTACGTTCTCTGTTAAATAGGCATACATTTCAAGGTTTACCTCCATTGTATCAACGGAAGCTTGCACAACTCCTGCCTGCTGTAGATCGACAGGTATCTCTCCTCTGATTTCTAATATATCTTTTACAATGTCTACATACTTACCACTGAAAACTATTGAAGTAGTTTTATTTGTCAAAAACATTTAGTACGTTATTCTTATTCTTAGGACGCTGCTATCTCTGGATTGAACAATGAATTTTTTGCGAGAGCTTGTCTAGAATGGCGGAAACGTTTGGCAGAAGGAGAATTCACACCGGAAAACCAGCAACGCTTGAAAATGGAGGCTGAACGAGATAAAAATAAGCTAGACCCGTGGAAAGTTAAACACTTCGAACCGATATGGGGAGAAAAACGAGAGCCTAAACTTAAATCGGCCCTCCATTATTTTACGGAGCGTTCTACCGGTGCGGTAACGCGTTCAAGTTTAAGACTTCGTTTAGAATCTAACGCGGATATTCCGACGGTGGAACATGCTGTCTGTCCAATAATAACTGAAGAGAAGGTCGATACCAATTGTAAAACCGAGCTCAGCATAAAGAGTTCTGATGATTTGATGACTAATCCTGAAGAGGTACAACCGAACCTAATGCCTTTGGATTATAACGTATTGTCAGACAATTTGACTGATGAGAAACAATTGGACGATCCCATGCAAGTAAGTTCCGTCGAGGTGACGGAAGACATTCAAATGCATGAAAGTAAAACGGAAGAAACGGAGAAACTCGCGGATATTTGCGAGAAACAAGACATAACCGAGAGCAATGACATTGCGAGACAAGATATTTGCCAGGAAAATATCGCGAATGTTTACGAGGAGGATACAGATTTTTCCAACGAGAAAAATCTGCAGCCTATAGAAAACAATGTGATCGAAGCGTCTGAAGAGGACACTGTGTTGCTGCCCGACGACAATTCGTCGCCGAGATCTAGCGAACAGATAGAACACGGATCACACACGTCTGGAGAATCAATTTCACAGTTGTCCGCCGATTATATATCGCAAACATCCATGGAACAAATTTCTCAAATGTCGAAGGAACAGATCTCGCAAATGTCCACTGATCAAATTTATCAAATATCCGACTGCGAGACTACAAGCATTCTTGAAAACTCATCGCCGCAAGATCAGGTCAGACCTGCGGATATTGTTATGGAGGACACCGGTTTGATTAATAGCGATCAAGCCGAAACAACACAGAACTCTCATGAGAATTCAGCGGACAGCGAGTCGCAAATTCCAGAAGGAATGGAAATTGATAGCGAAACCTTACAACGTATTCATGAACTTGAAGTAAGATGTTTTTTGTTGTAAGTTTTAAACGATAGACGCGCGGAACGTATTATAATACAATTTGTTAATATTAAATCAATGTAAAAATTCGAAAAACTTTACACAATACTTATATATAGATATTTTCTTCAGTGTCTTTATTTACAAAAACGTTACAGTTCAAGTAATAAATCATTGTACACTTTAGGTTCAAGGAGAAATGCGTGAAATGTATGATGACATTTCGGGATGTCCGGAAGAAATAATATATCCCATTCTTGAGGGTATGGAAATGGCTTCAACCAACGCAGAAGTGACGGAACAGCAAGTAGTATCTGGCCAAGCTGAAGATACCAGAGGAACAGATGTAAATGCCAGTAATGAGGATGAGGCTCTTCGGGAGGCGAATAATTACGTCTGTTCCGAAATGATGGAATGTAGTTGGACGGTGGATCCGACTGTTAATAATATTAATAGTAGTAATAATAGGGTAAGTACACCATATTTGATATAACTGAAGTAGAGAAATAAATAAATCATAAAGCTGTGTGTAAAATATAACAAAATTATACAAAGAATGTAAATCTTAAAGTTGGATCTGATGTTATCGAGATATTATATTAGTTTTATTTTTTGTTTTCGCAAAGACGCAAGAAGAGCTGCAAGTACCTTGGCCTTTGGTAGCAGCTGCTCTCGATGGGTCTGTAGCAGCTAATATTACAGTAACAACGCAAGACGAATGCAGCGAAACCTCGACAACGACTGACTCCACGACTTCGTCGCAACAATTTATTAACACAGACACCAATGTCGAATCGGTTAACTGTATTCAGTTGCCGGTTGTTCAAGGAACTACTTTTCAATCGGATGGCTTAGCCATCAGCACGCCTGGAAGCAGTTGCGTTATGAAGAATCTGCAATCGCAAAGTCCACCGATTATCACGTTTCCGCCATTGCAATCCATCAGATTCGTGCAAACCAGCTTCAATCCGGAACAAGAAACGTCCTCGCTGACGAATAATTCGTCTACGATCTCTGCCCAACTTCAGCCTCAGCAAAATACCACCGCGCAAGTTAACATGATACGACCGCAGGACACAATCGCTCAAATAAATACTCAGAATAATGGCGCTCGCGGTAATGTGAATCAGAACGCCATTGCGACGCAGGGTCAAGTGCAAAATACTCTCTCGACCACTATGGGAGTGCAATCTCAAAACCGTGCGCAGAACGCGATTGTTATTCAACAGCAAACTTCTACTCAGCCTCGACAAATTGCGGCAGCTGTGCAGCAACAACAGCAAGCGCAGCAACAGCAACAACAATATGCCGGATCATCCGTAACCGTCTCGCGAACCTCACGTGTATCTAATCAAGGTAGCCAAAGAGGTTCCAGAAGTGGCAAAGAACAAGGAGGAAATCGGTCAAGAAGCTCCACAAAAGAGCCTCCGGGTGCTGTTAATCTCGAGCGTAGCTATCAGATATGTCAAGCGGTAAGTTAATGCTTAATGTATGTTATTTACACACACGTGCATCGACGAGCTTTCATTCCATAGAAAGAGAAACAAAGTACTGACACGGCATTAAAGTTTCTCGCATTGTGCATTTTCTAATTACTATTTTCTAATTGATAAACAGAGATACACGGACTATTTCAGGTCATACAAAGCTCACCGAATAGAGATCAATTGAAAGCTCATTTAAAACCACCGCCTAGTTTGCTTGCCAGAGGAGACGGTGCATTCACAACTAGTAAATCTGGTGGGCGTACACTGACGACAGTCAAATCTCAGAAAACGCAGCAAGCGATACAAAACAAACAAGCTCAAAATAAAACGCAATCAGTTATGCTGAGACACGTATTCGCTACAGCTCGTCAAGCTACGTCAACGGAGGTGCGTTATGTATACTACTAAACTACTATCTTTTTACTGTACTGTTAAATGCCGTTTACGCGACAATTGTAACTTGCATATTAAGGGTAAAGTATAAACATCATTCTTGTATGAACTTTAACAGTTTTTTTTTTGTAAGAGATGTGCAAATAAAATGCCGTTATTTTTGCGCAACCTACTTAGAAATAAAAATCTTATGAGATCTCAATAAAATTTGCAAGAGAAAATATAGATTGCGATAAATAATTGCGAGGAAATAAGTGTTAGTTATAAAAATAGTTTTTAAATGTTTTATTTTAAATTCGAGTTTTTTTTTCTTGTAACATTTTTCTTGTATATAAAATACGAGACACTTGACCGTACGTGCATACTATTTTATCCTTTTCTGTGTGTACAGTGCTAATCTCGCGGGTCGCTTGTGATGATCTCTGTATCATACAGGTACCTAAATAAACAAATCTTTACATTAGTTTTGGGTTTCTTCTACATGCAGTAGAGATAGATGCGACTTTAATTGTCAGACGAAACGACAATTGCGACATAAATTGCTGCAATAATTTATGTACACAAGTACATGAAAAATTAATAATCGATGAACAAATATATACAATCAGATAAACTTTTGTAAGATATTATAACTGAAATATTACTTGTGTAACATATTTCTATTGTCGGGCAAAAGTAACTTGAGCCTGAGGCATCAGTTCAAGTTGCATCAAATCGTTCACGACAATATTTTGTTAACATGCGCTTTACGTTGTAGGTTGCAGAAAACACTCCTATAGCGCAACTTGGCTCCACTACCAGCAACGGTCTTGGGCAATATATACTTGTACAAAGAACGGGAGTTGGGGATGGTGCACCGAGAGCGTCATCCGCTCCTCCACTACCACCGCAGATCGCAGGAGTGGGCGTTGGGGTCCATTTGGTGCGAGGAAGACCAGCGAGCGCTGGAGAAGGATCTCACCAGGCTGTCACTTTGAAGGCGAGAGGCGCGGATAGTAGAGTGACGGGCGGTGCGGAACCCGGTGCACCCGGCATGATAATCGGCGGCGATCCACCACCCCCGTGTGAATGTAATATGCGAGGAGCCATGGTAATATGTCGGCAGTGTGGTGCCTTTTGCCACGATGACTGCATCGGGCCTCAACGTATCTGTGCTACCTGCCTCATACGTTAAATCGTTCTCTTCATCCAAATGTTTGTCTATAAATTCTGATCCGTTGTAAGATCAAGAGTGCTGAGCTTCCCGATTGATCGATAAGTTAACAGAAAACACCAAACAACACGTTGTTATACTCGTTGTAAATTTACGATGCAATATATTGAAAGGATTTCTGGCGACACAGAGAAAACCACTCGAATTATTTAATCCGAGAATTACAAGTTGCTACATCCAGCACTCTTACATTAACGGAAGTTCTTGCAGCTCGAGGATAAGAAAGGATACAGTTATGGGTATTGCAAGATTCGTACATACATCTTTCTTTTTGGTTTTTTTTTTTTTTTAAGACAATTTTACTGATGAATACATAGCATAGAAACACCCATAGAGAATATTCATTCATCTTCACTTTCTCTTTGAAATCATCAAACTCTAGTCTGTATCATAATCTACTTATTCCACGTTTTACACTTATTTATTGCTATTTATTGTTGGTAACGGTTTTTGTATCTTTTTTTTGTTTAGGTTTTTACATACTTTTTAGTGTATTAATATCGCCACTTTACAGCTGCAATTATAAAAGTAACGTTGTTTCTCGCGGTATCATTTACTAACACTATTTGATGATTTAATAATGCAGTAATGTACATACAATGTAATTCCGCATGCTAATACCGATGTTTCGACTGTATCCTTGAGATCCTCGTTTAAAAGTTTACGACAAAAAAAAAGTCTCATATACCGACCCTTAATACAGTCTTCCACTAAAACATCACACTCTGTAATATGTATGTTTGTTATTTATTTATTAACACGAATTTATTTTTATTATATATAGCTACGTAGAGGATATTCCTGTACACGTTGATCTCATGTACATGTTGAAGCTAAACGACGAATCCTTTGTACATGCTCTCTTTTAATCATTCCTTTGGAATATATAATAGGAAGATCTACCGAGCTGAGTAATCTTTAAAATATAGTTCAGGCTATCTTTTGCACATGTATTAGTACATGTTATATATGTCAAACTAGCGTTGTCAGTCGGATATTGTGTACAGGAACAATGAAGAAAATTGATCATAAGAATGAATAATTGAATAAAAGATAACAGTTTATTGCAAATAATAAGAGAAATAACTGAATATTCATAGCTATAACAAACTATACATATGTAGCCTGTATCGTTCGATTTTAATTTTTTATATATGTTATAACTCTCGAACGTTTGTTGGTTAAACTGAGGAATGATTTATTGAGAAACTTGCGAACGATTTTTAATCATCATCGTAACTTGTTTGTTAAAATTTCACGACAGCCGGTCTATGTAAAATCATTTTAATGTAATGTTCGTCTAGTTTAAAATCTATTTTAGGCACATCATTTCCGGCAGTTTTTAGGATACCCTAATTATCTCTAATTTGAACACAACGCATTATAGTAAGTGCTACAACTGTACACCTCATGATTACTGATAAGTATATTGAAATACAATTCAAGTTTTTCTCTCTCGTAACTTAGCTAATTTAAGCAGCTTGGCAGCTGTCTCAATGTTAAATTAAAAGGTGTAAAAGTGTGGTAACTTAATAAGTAAATTTTACAAACATCCAAATATAAATAATAAAATCTTATTTTTAAATTGCAGATTTTCTTTAAAAAAAAAAAGAAACTTGTTATTTCAATATAACTTTGTACAGTAATTGTTTTTCAAAGAGTGTTTGTTGATTTTGTACCAAAACTTTCACAATACTCATGGTTCGCGCGAATTTTTAGTTTGCGAATATTTTAATTTCCAGAACTTGACTTTTTGTATAAATTTGAATCCAGTACATCGATTAAGTCGTACTAAATATTCTGTGACACTTGTTTGTTTTAGCACAGAATATTTAAAAAATAATACAAGCCTTTGCATTCTTTTTTTTATAGTTAAAGAATTTATCACATCATGATTTGTTTTCGGCACCTAAGAGAATAAAGATACAAAGGATAAATATATTTAGATTGCAGGCATAGTTGCAACGCTAGTCTTTTTAACAATTTATCATTTCTATCCTTTTGTAGAAAAATTGTTTTGCTTACTTTTAATCAAGAATTTTTGCCAGTGCGAGAAAATGACTGAGAAGCAGATTATGATGTGCTGTTGTAGCAAATATGCATTTTACGTATATATTCATTTCGTGTCTCTCATTATTATTACCGTAAAGTTGTAATTAGATTTTGTCCAGGCATTGTTACGATTACCCTAAGGATTTTGAACGACTAAAGGTTTTGAGGTAACAACATGCTATAAAGCGGCACACTGTAACGAAGAATGTGCCAGATTCTTGTAACTTACATTTATTTTCTGACGTAATTATTGTTGTTATAAATTAAAGCTACTTAAGGTAGCTTGTAATAAGTTGTGCCTCAATAATAACTTACTTCTGTTTTAAATTTCATCTATTAACTAAGAAAAAAATAGAATATATATATATTTCCTCATTTTTTAAGTATATTTAATAAAAGTCTCACATTTCTAATAACAAATAAAACAAATTAAAACAGAAGTGACACCCAATTGAGACATGATTTATTAAACCGAAACTATTGTATTTTACAACACGATTCGTCTTGTGTATAACTTAACAAATGTTATTGCCTCAGCCTTAACTTACTTGCTTAATAACAAACCATTAAGGAAGTACACAAATATTGCATTGTGTCATGTATTTCTCTTATATTTTACTCCTCCACATTACTCTTATGCCGATAATCTATATGCGATATGTCATGTCGTGATTATGACATTTATTTTTTATCAGTAAAATTGTAGTGTAATTAGCGTATTATTGCAATTCGATAGAAGTTACTCTGTATCCGTCGCTCAAATGTAAATAAAGTATAATATACGTTTAATATGAGAAGTTGTTTAATGTATACGTGAGTATATATACATGCATATGTGTATACATATACATATATGTATATATATGTGTATATATATATATATATATATCACACGATTAGAGAACGTTCGATATATATATATATATATATATATATTGTAATGCTTTCGCAATTAAGCAAGCACAATTACACCAAGGATCGATAAAGCAATACATCTATTTAATATGACAAGTTGTTTAATATTGCGAATGTACATCATAATTACAAGACATTCGATGCGTATTTTGAATAAAATATTACAGAAACCGCGCAAAAAAAAAAGATTATATATATATCGCGAGATGTTTCACTGTAATACAATTGGCGCCTTAATGTCATGTATTAATGATTACCTTATATATGTTATACATATTACTTCATTATATAAAATCTATATTATTTACCTCGGTATACATATATATATATATATATAATATATAGAGTGTAATTAACCGATTATACATATGTACAGACTTATTATGGTTATGCAATGCCAATAATCCAAGCATATAAACAAAACAATATTATGTGAAAAGATACTCGATATTACCTGTTGTCTTACTTACGAACTTTCTCTCTCGGTACACACATAGCAAACATAAGCAAAATAAATTACGAGTCAAAGTATCATCGCACATGATGTACAACATTTTATTTACAAGCAACTGATTAAGGTAGAGAGATTCATGTCCCCAGTGTGTTGATCAATTATGTGATAGATGTAACATAGGTATATACATGTGATATCTTCGTTTCTCACAACCATTTTTATTACAATACCAACACATTCGCGCATACGCGCGCGCGATTACATATTATATTTTATCGCTAAGTCATTTTTTTTTTCTTTTTTTTTCTTTTATTATTCTGAGCGTCTCTATTACAAAATTATGCGACCTGAATCCAAGCAACATTATTACTTCGCTCGCACGAATCTTATTAACATAATGCGGAACCCAACTCGCGTATGTAAAACTAAGTTTTTACGTATGTGCGTAGAAACAATTAACATTTTAAAACTTGCGCATTGTTTCGCGTAATCTCTCGGAGGTCAGGCTTCACACGCTGTTTTGACTGTTCTCCTAATATCCTGAATTCTCAACTTACGTACTTTTCAATCCGCTCACTTCTTATCGAACATACATTCCTGATAGCTTCTTCCAGCTAAAAAGCGCAACGTGTAATCGTTCTCATTATTCATTGTTTCTCGGAATTGTAGATTAGATCAACCTCTTATCGAAACATGATGCTTTAATACTGTACTGTCTATCAGCGTAACACACATACACACATGCTCGAAAAAACTTCCACGTATGGCAGGAAATATTGTATATTTTATAAAAAGCGCGCCACGCGCTTTGCAACTTTTTTTTTCTCTTTATCTCAGGCTTACTGTTTTTTCTTACTTGTGTTTCTCGGTGCGCCAGCTCTTGCCGGAATATATTTCCCTGATAACTTTGTTTGTGGATCTACATATGTGTAATCTACACGTGTTCCGTTTCTCGCTACGTCTCCAATGATTCTTGCAAAACGATTCGTTTCAATACCGTGTTGTTTTTTTTTACACAGAAACACTTTCATAATAGATCTTTTATTTATTAATGCCAAAGTTTTAGGGTATAAAATTATTTATACCCTAAAATTTAATTTCTTATACTGAAGAAAAAACCAAGACGCATTGACAGCAGAATCAACAACGTGAAGAACGTCGCGCTAATGTACGTGTTACCTTAATTACGACCAACCGTTACAAACATCTCCACAAGTATGCGTCCGGAGAAAGTCGACACTAGACCTACTCTGGAAACGTTTGCAAAGCGTTATAGGATTATACACTCGAAACCGTTGTTAAGTGTAATTACAACAACGACGAATTAAATAGATTATTACTGTTTCTTAGAGCAAGAAATCAGTAGGAAATGTTCGATCAGAAAATCGAACATATCCTAACTTTGTCTCTATGTACACAGCAACCGAGTGATTTAAAGTTATTATATAAAGACTATAAAAGAAAGTGTTATTCACATCACGATTCTAAAATCCGAAGGAAATATTTAATATAATTTTTAATATTAATCTATTTCGGGAATAATCCTTTTTTTTCATTAATAAAGGGAACGATATTATACTTTCAAAGTTTGTTATCACGAATATTAGTACAGAGTTCATTTTAGAGTAATTGAGCAACGTTCACTTTGTGCTATAGTGTAAATTTTCTTAACTTTTTGCCAGTTTTATATGTTGCCATTACTGAGCTTTTAATGATGACAGTTAATCGACAACTGCCATTTCAATCCTGACATTTGTTCTCAGGTTGGACAAAAACCTATTGAGTTGTCCACTTTTATTTTAAGTTATTTAACCGTTTCTAGTACCATTTCTCAGCAAGGATGATAACTGTTGAGCTGCGCCCTAAAATACAAAAGTGTTACATGACATAAATTATTTCAAATTTTATATTTTTAAGTCTGAAAAGAATATTTACCGAAATGGCAGCGCCAAGAAATTGGCTGAAAGCTCTGGTAGCAGTGACTATACCACTAGCCGAATCTCCGCTGAAGAGAGGAGGTGGATACGTTGAACTGGGGGACCATGTTGTTGTGCGTAGTCTTGATGTAGTTCTTTTAGAAGTTGGTCTTGCTGTTGTTGCTTTTCTCGTAGTGCTCGATGGAGCACTCGAACTTAGAACTGGCCGATTGGCAGTCGTTGATCGAGAAGTGGTCGAAATTGATTGAGTGGTCAAACCTTGACTCTAATCAAAGCATAATAAATACGAAATAAATGGAATTATATAATCGTACAATTTTAGAATTGATTTTTGTGCAAAAAGAAAATTACTCACAGCTAACTCCAGTTGTTCTCTAAGATTTATTGCTGGTGTCAGAGGTTCTATGCCCTGCTGCTTTAGAAGTTGCGCCAACAGAGCAGCAGGATTTGATTCAATCGCCGCTGGTGCCATAGTTGTGGTGATAATCTTGGCCTGATTACTTAAAATCGCTCTCAAAAAGGCTTCGTCGTCCTCAGTTGTTGTTGATGAAGTACTCGTTTTTGGTTCTAGTTAAAAAAAAAAAAAAGAAACAATTATGTAAAATCAAAGATAAAAATTTAAAATGCATATGTGCAACAAGATTCAAGTTTTCAAAAAAGCCAGTTTGATCTACCTGTTTGCACGGCTCGCAGAAGCGCGATCAAGAACTTCGCGTCGTCCTCGGGCGAGAAAGTCGACGTAGGAACATCGGCGAGTCTAGGATTTGGATTATTTAGGAGCGTCTCTGTGGTTGAAATCGTGGTCGGCGTGGATACCGACGCGGCAGCCACGTTGTCTGCGAACGAATTGGTCGAGGCCACGTGAATGTCCGAGATGTCCACGCTTCTTGCCGTTGTGTGCGATTTAACCGGAGCCGCGGACATTATGTGACTCGTGTGCGTGGTCGAAGGTACCGGTTTCTGAGTAGAAGTCACCGCTTTCGCAGGCTTCTGTTGTTGTTTCGTGTTCGTGGACGTGTCGAAGAAGTTGCCGCCACCGAACAACGCTCGCCATAGATTCATGCCGAATCCGGGCCGGGCGGTAGTAGTGATAGTAGTCTTGGGTTTTGCTGTCGTCTTAGGCTTGGCAGTGATAACGACCGGTGCCTTGGTCGAGGAAATCGGTATGATATCGAATTGCGTCGACGCGATCGTACTTGCTTCAGTGTATCTCTTCGTGGTTGATGTGCCGCTGCTGCTTAATTGCAAATTTCGCGGTGACGTGGAAGAATACGGTAATAAATCGATTATTATCGGTTCGGAAGATGGCCCGCGTGGCGGTAGGTCTTCAATCACATTGAGATTTGCGTTCGCATTCGCGGTCTGAATCGCTTTCGGCTCTCGCGTTGGTCCAGGTCCAGATTTAGCCAGCGCGAGCGATAAAATCTGCAGAAAAAGTGAATTGCCCGGTATGTTTTATATGTGACGTATTGTATGCTTGTTAAAAACATTAGCGCTAGGTTTTGCTTACCCTGTTCGCTAACATTTGTTCTATATCGGTTAACGTTTTCGGTGTGGTCTTCTTAGCGTTGCCATTCTGTAACTAAAAAGTTATATTACAATTTTGTTTTGTACATAATAAAACGTACTTTAATATTTTATTTTTTAAATAAATAACTCACCAAAGAATTCAGTAAAACCAAATCTTCGAACGACGCTCCAAATGTGTTCTCCTTTGTTTTCGCGTTTATGATGTCATTGGCGGATATCGCCACTGATGGTGGCGGAACCGTTCCATAACCGGCTTTTGTACTGCTACTACTCGGTATAGCGTTAGTGATTATGGAAGAAGCTGTTGTCGCAATCCGAGGGATGGTAGGTGTAGTGCTGCTTGTTGTTGTCTGACTCGTTGTAGTCGGCGCTGGGGTGGTTGTCGTTGAAGTAGTGGTAGTAGTTGTTGTGGTTGTCGTCGTAGTAGTGGTAGTAGTTGTAGTAGCGGCAGTGGTTGTTGCTGCAGTAGTCGGTACCGTAGTGGTGGTGCTAGGAGTAGTTGAAGTTGTAGTTGCAGAGGTAGTTGAAGTCGTACTTGCGGGAGTAGTTGAAGTTGTATTCGGGAGCGTTGTTGGTAAATTGCTTGACGTAGTTGCCGCTCCGGGATTGGCTCGAGTTACGCCACTCGCAACAGGTGTGAAGATCTCCACTAAGGGACTTACAGGACTCGGCATGATTGATACAGTATTTTCGACTGATTCGTCCTATAAGTAATTTGTTGAGAGAAAACAGATGAACAAAATTTTAAAAATTATTTAGTTACCACCAATTTCCTGTTCATACGCACCAACTGATTCGATGCTACTGATGCCGTTTGCACGGGCGAACTAGTGGTAATACCGAATATCTGATCGAGGGGATCTCTCCAGGGAAAACCGGGTGGTGCTGTTATTACACCACCCGACTGATTGCTCAGTAAACTTTCGAAAGATGGAATCGACGACGTAGACGATGCCGTGCCTTCGTTCAAAGAAGTCTATTAACAAATTCATAACGAGATGATACATGATTGTTTTCTTAATAAAATTTCAATTATTATGATCTGTGCTTCGAAGTTTTTTAAAGTCTTTATTAAATATTACTTGATTACTTACAGCTACTGAATTTATCTTTACGTCAACAACTTTTGGATTAGGCGCGCTGTCGATTTGATAATTAATAAATTTATCCTGAAATATTTTTATTATCGTTTTACATTGTTTCAATGTTTTTAATCACAATTTATGTATTTTTGTCCATATTACCTGTCCGATGTAGACGGAGCTGCGCTGATCGGATGTTATCCTAGTTCGGGAGGCCTCGCTCCTGTCGCGATCTTGGAAGACAGGGGAGCCATTTGGACCCTGAACGTTATTTAAATTTTGCGCCTGCAGTGAAATATATATTACTACATAGAATATTTGAAAAAACACGCATGTTTATATGATAATTTATCAAAACTTGACCATATAATCAATATGTGAATAATATTTAGTGTGAGTATAAAACGCACACGCAATCAGATACCGCAATATAAACATGTAAATCAAAAATACACGCAGTGCGCAGAACAAAACTGATAGTGCAAGTGAGCGAATGAAAGTGAAATATGCGACACGACTATTTACAAATTTACAGAATAACACTCTTTGCGTTACAGCCGTTGTATGTTTCGATATCTGGAAAAAAGTGTACAAAAGTTGCATCTCATTAAAAAGTTATGCCAGAGAAGCGTACATGTATTATAAAAAACGAAAATCTGTCAGAAAGTGATAAAGAGATAAAAGTGTTCTTAAAGTTATATTTTTAATGAGTTGTTAATGCTATCGAGATACTACATGATGATTATTCAGAGAAAGAGTGTTACATGAAACTCTATTATGTTTTATCGCTTGACAAATAAGAAAGAATCGAAACTAAATACTGGATGCTCATGTTTCTATCGACAGGAATTTGATTTTTCAAACATGTAAAACTCGATAATTTTTAAAAATAAGCAAATAAATCAATTCTATAACAAAAATATCGCAAATAAAAAAATAAATAAATATTCTAATACACGTAACTCTGACTTCTCTCTACGAATGATTAAAGTTCCAATTTTCTAAGCGTGCGATTTCTTTCTCAATTACGATTAAAAAACAAATACGATTTTTTGATAAAGAAGTCAGATAAAAATACCATTGCGTTTGTGCTCGGGACGCTACCAGGGGGACCACCGAGTGGTCCCGCGTAATTGGGGCCATCTCCAGGGGGAACGCCGATCGCATTACCAATAAGTCCAAAATCAACAGGGCCAGGGCTCGGGATACCTCCTGCCAGCTCGTCCACGGGTCTACGGTTATTATACACCGGGGCTTGGTACTGATTATAAATGACCGCTTGGTTGTTAGCCTGGTTATAATACGGCCTGGGTGCTGGTCGGTTAGTAGTAGTGGTAGTGCTAAGCGTGAACACAACCTCGACCGGGCTCCTGGGCGAGTCCGGTATTATCGTCCCGTTCGGGAACTTCCGTACTAATCGGCCGTCCGGGTAGATGCCGAATATCACGTACGGGCTGTCTACGTTCCTTGCGTCGATCAGATTGTCTTCCGGCCGTTTCCGCACGATAGTCTTGTTGGGGTAAATACCGTAAATCAAGTAGTCGCGAATGGGCGCCTTACTGGAGGGACTGAATCTCGGAGCCGGTGTCATCTGACTGCCACCGAACCGCCCCAAGTAGGGCCTCGTATTCGAAGTAACAACTGGGGTAACAACTGGACGTGCCGTTACTCGATTCAACACAGTGGTTGGCGCAGTGGTTGTCGTCATGGTTGACGTATTCGTAGATGATGCGGTACTCGTTGTTGTTGTCGTCGTTGTTCCTCCTTCAGCGCCCGTTCTTGAGATCACGTTCAGATCCTCCGATTCGGTTGGAGTGACCGTCGTTCCTTGCGTGGTTGGAGCGTCGGTCGTTGTTTCGGTGACGAGATTTTCGTTTATGTCGACAGTAGTTGGAGCGGTTGTCGGTCTGGCAGTAGTAGTGGAGTCGGCTGGCAGCGAAGTCGTCTCGACAGTCGCAGTTGTCGTCGTCGCGGTCATCGTCGTCGTCGTCGGAGTCTCCGTCGTCATTGTGGTGGTTGCTATCGTCGACTCAACCGATGAAGATGCGGTGGTTATGATAGTGGAGGATTCAGAGGATGTTGAGGAATCGGTTTGTGATGATGCGTTTGAGGATGCTGTGGTAGTAGGAATGATGTTGCTGGTGGTGATGATGGTTGCAGTCGTTTGCTCTGTTGGGGTGATTCCTGAACCAGCCGTCCTTTGGGCGGTTGCCGTAGTATCCTGGAAACGGGTAATAAGATTTGGCGTCTCGCTTACGAGATCGGTTAGCGTTTGAGGAGCGTTTGTTGTTATGTCGCTGAATTGATTAGTAGTGATGTTTATTAGATCACGGGTCGATTCCGTGGTGGTGGGCTCTGTACTAACTGGCCGAGTACCGATTGTATCGGTTGGGTCGAATACCGTGGTGGACATTGCAGCGGTACTCGATGTACTTGTTACGGGGAATTGATCGCTCGTCGTCTGCATGTCAGACGCAGATTCTACGGTGGTGGGTTCTACGGATAGTAATGAATTAGTATTTGCGGCGTTCGTAGTTTGCACAACGTTTGCTTCCGTTACATCTAAGCTAGTAGTTAATTCTGTTATCATTTCCACGTCCGACGTCGTGGATTCACTTATTCTTTCTGTACCGGTTGTGGTAGAATCTAGAAAGAAATTACTCGGGGTAGTTTGATCTTGCTGTGAGAAATCAGCGCTCGAAGTCGTTTGCTGATCGGGTGACTGAAATGTATTAAATAATTGTGAGTCAGGTGTATTAGTAGTTAGTTCGGGATTCATGCTGGTCGCAACCGATGTTCTCGTGTTCGGTGTTTTGATCGTTATCTGAGAAAGGGGGGGCGCTTGGGACATCGTGGTGACATCGTCGATTAGACCTTCGGTGGTGTTAAATTCTACCAACGGAATGTCCGATCCTACACCAGTAGTTGTGACACGTTCCGAAGTGTTTTGTAGAGGGGTCGACAATTCGGAGGATGCGGTGACCGCTTCCGACGTATCATTCAAGGACAGAGTTTGATCAGCTTGACTCGAATTATTTACCTCTGCAACGGTAGTCGTTTCGATATCGGAAACCTGACTCGACACGAGTGACGTTTCTCGCGTATCGTTCATCGCTTCGGAGAAGAGAGTCTTCGCGATGGTCATTAGCTCGGAGAGCAACGTATCGTTAGACCGGGGTTTGTTTTCGATTTCTGCGAGTCGCGAGATCGGCATCAACGTGACAGTCATTGCCTCCGTTGGCGAATCTCCCGGATTCTGAGTTGTCGTTGTCGAATCGGTACTCGATGCGTTAGATCGACCTGGTGCGATCGAAGTATCCGAACCTACTGTGTTCTGTGTGGTCGTTTCTTGCGCCGGTCCATTCGTTGTTTGTGCGTTTAGCTGCGACAACGTCGTTGTTTCGGTTTGACCCCCGGTATTCGTCGACGACGAATCTGGTATCGTGTTGACTAATTCAGGATTGGTAGTTGTAGTAGCAGGTTCCCGACTGGTAGTCCTAATCGTGGAGACTTTGTCTTGCAAACGCGACAGAATATCTTGCGCGAAATCGATCAATCGTGTGCGATACGTGGTCGTTAGAAAGGGTATTTGCGTCGCCTGGAACTGGATTATATCGTTCGAAATTTCTTCCGTCGTTATCATCAGCTCGGGGGTGCTCGTGGTTTCCGTCGTTGTTTGAAACGGAACTACGTCATTCATTTCTGTCGTTTGAGGCGTCGTCGTGTCGATCCGCTGCGTGGTATCCGTCTCGATATTTTCTTGAGGCGTCGTCTCATCAGACTGTTCTATAGTATTCGTCTCTATATTCTCTGACATATTATTTGTCGTAGTCGTTTCGAGTATTTGCATCACAGTGACGCTCTCGGTGATCGGAGAAGCGGTTGTGTCTGATAAGTTCGATAGTATCAAATTCTGGGAAGCAGACAAGGTGACATTTGCGCTCGTCGTGGTAACTGACAATGTTGCTTCCGTGGTGATCACATCAGATCGACTGTCATCCGAGTTAGATTCGGTAGAGGACAAAGGGTCCGAAGTTGCTGACACCTCGGTCGTAATCGTTTCGGTTGTGGTGACGGGTTCCGCGTTAATTGATGTGTTTGTGTCATTAGATGGGAGTCCGGATGGTTCCGTGATAGGGACCGGTGTGGTTTCGGCGTTAACGCTCGACAGAGTCGTTTCCTCACTTGAATTCGCGGGGGTTTCGACCGTCGTCGAGGTGGTTTCCGGGGTACCGTTTCCGGGGGAATTTTCTGTACCTAATCTCATATCGAGCGAAACATCCGCCGACTGTGCGGCGACGGTGGTAATGTCTATGGTAGTAGTATCTGGGGTGGATGTAGTAGCGGTGATTGATGCTGTGTCATTGTTGTTAGCAATGTCGTTACTGGCGCCGTTAGGTACTGTAGCGTTAGAGTCTACCTTCGTTACCCCGGCGGTTAGTGTTTGTTGCCGCTGCGAAACGTCATCAGCGCCTAGATTCTCGTTTCTTATACTAGCTGACTCTAATGCTTGATAATAAGTGACGAATCGGGGCTCGCCGGGGCTGCTGATGGCGACGGGCGGCGCCGAGCCGGAGTTCTGCAATCAGAAATTCGGTGCGTGCAAGTGCTGTACACAATTTTTCGGTGCAATTACGGTGTACAAAACAATTTTGGTTACAAGAATTATCTTTACACAATTTACACACGTTCGATGATGTTTCAACCCTTAAGCGCATTGCTCACATTATAGTCTTTTTTTCTACAATTTTATCAATTTTCAATCTCCAACGTTTAGCTCTTGTAAAAGAGCTGATGATAAATAGCGCGCGTTTAAGAGTTTTTGATTTTTCTATTTACAAAAATGTACAACGCTGTGCGGTTAAATACAATGTGACAATATTGCATGTTGCGATTATATTTGATAAAAAAAATTCTAATGCTTCCTAAATATGAGTAACAATAATTATACAAGCGTACGTTTATGAACACATACACCATCTCTTGGTAGACATACGAACTAATATGTAAATGAAAGGATATGTAGTTGTTTATAAGCGTATAGTTTTGATGTAACAAGCTCTGGAAACTTGTTCTTAAGATTTAAGACAGATAAAAGAAACGACAGAGAGACCAGTTTCCCCCCTCGCTTCTGCGGCTTTTTCTTCTTCTTCGAGGTGTTGCTCTTACCTTGCGGCCTCCGCAGAGGCCTCCTGCACGTACACTTTCGCTATTACATTATTACGGAAGTATTGCATTAACAATTTTTCGCATGACTGACCAATGGAAGCCTCGAAAGCGACAAATATTCGTGCGGCACGCGGCAAATACAAAAATTGTTATTATTCATGTAAACACTATCACAAGTAAAATTAATTAAAATTGTAATATCAAAACAAATGTTAACATATGGAAGAGAAGGAATAATATAAAATTGACAAAACATTAATCAATGAAAAGAATAAATAAAAATAATTGCAAGAATGTCGCACACATGACATCAGAGAACACAGTAATAACAACATGCTCTTAATCTTTCTTCTTTGCTTATATTTATCGTCTTTTTTTAATCTCATTACGCTATAAATAATGGGTGTGAAATGTTCTCTCTAGACTAGATACAAACACGAATGTGCACTTTCACTTTTCGCTGTTCAAGAGCAATAATTTTAACGAATAGAGAGAGAGAGAGAGAGAGATTATGCAAAATACACTTTTATTGCTACATCTAATTGCAACATTTTATTTGAAGATATGAAACGTTACGGGTATGTATTTTATTACTGCAATGTAAAATATCTAAATCGCAAACGAGGATGACGCAAAACTGTTGCAGAATAAAAAAAAAGTTCTTAAACTATTTGGTAAACTAAAACAATTTATTTGCACTAAAGACACATATACGCAAAAAAGAAATATAAGTATAATAATCACATATGTTTCTCTAACTCTAACATGGCTAAATGAGGGCAAACACAATTGTTAAAATCGCGTGCGATGCTAAAATTAATACATATTTATTATATAAAGAAAAAATATATAAATGTTATTGTGAGAGTACAATATATATTTGCGTGTATAAGTGTATGATGCAACAATGCGTGAGTGCCGTAAGATAATGTGATCATGATCGTGACATGATCGATGACCGTGCATTAATCTTTTCGACCATAGTAGTTAATAAATTAATTAAATTCTCTTTTTCTTTTTTATTTCCCCGAGGCAAATCCATCTCCTGAATGTTAAAATGTTTAGTGATAATTCACAAATTAATCTAATCCCGATGAAATAACATAACTATGACAATTGTGCGTTTTTTCGAAGCGACGGTGGCGTTAACACATTCGTAGATGTACGTACTAACATTGTGCCAATTGGCAAAGCTGTTGTTAATGTAATTTGAAACACGATTTTTCTTCGCTAAGAAAAGAGAAACTTAAAAATGGAGGAAAGCGCGAATGGAAGTGAAATCTGTTTCTTATTAATGATCGGAAAATGGTCAGAGATTAACGCAGGCTGTTTTCATCGATATGAGTGAGATCGCTTGATGGGGTAGTGACGATAGACTGGGCCCATGACGACGGTGCGACTGCTTCGGAAGCCTCTGGTACCTTCGTAGGGAACACCTTTTAAGCACAGAAAATTACCTCAACGTAACTTCGCCTTACCTTTTGGCATCTTTCCGTCACGATTTTTATTACAACTTAACTCAAAGCCTATGTTCTTATGCTTCAGACCAACTACATGAAAAGATATACACAGCGTGAACGAGGTATTCTATACATACGCATGTATACATAAGAGACACGTGTGAGATTATGCGAATAAATTTGCCTTATGTGTGTGTGTGTGTGTGTGTGTGTGTGTGTGTGTGTGTGTGTGTGTGTGTGTACGTGTAATTATCGCAAAAATTTATATAACATACGCCTTTCTCGAAGGAGGGTATACGCTTGTGAGAAAACAAAATCTTCTGTTAATACACACAACACGCAGTAAAAACATTTGTGAGTGATAACATTACGATACAGTTACATTCATCGTGAACTGATGAGAGTTATCACAAAGTGAGAACATGGTGTATTATTATTAAAGCACACAAAAGCTGGCACAGAGTTTTAAACTATATTACGTTCTACGTTCGACTGTTGTACGCAATATGTAATTAGAAAGTAGTTACAATATGCGTTAATGAGACAAGAAAAGCTCTCTCTCCTTGATGTGACATATAATCTATGTATAATATTCCCATCTCATAAAATTCTCTCCAAAATCCTCAAAAGTCTTACCTCTAGCGGCGTCGAGGCCGTGGTCGACGATGTCGTGAGCAACGGTACCAAAGCTTGTTGACTAACGGACGGTTTTCTCACGAACAATTCCGCACCCTTGTATCTCGCGCTGAATCTCGGCGGGGAACCGTTAGGCGTTATTCTGGGGGCCGAATTCTGCACGAAGAAATTGTGTGTGTTAGTTTTATTGTTTAAAACTACAGGAAAAATTGTACTCGTTTACTTTTTTGACAAACAGAGAGAAGAACATTCCTGTAAAAAGTCATATTGTTTCAGTAAAATTGTCTTGAGACATTACGTACATCAAGATTCAACTTAAATTCAATACGAAGTGAGCTGCGATATTTTCCTGTTCACTCACCCCGGTGTCCACGTTGGAGTAGGCTCCGGAAAAGACGGGAGTCTTGTTGCCCAGGGTGTTCAAGAGCGGTGCTACGGTGCTCCGTAGGCTTTCCAACAGCGTGCCGTTTCCTGTACTGACCTTAGTGGGAGTGAAGACATTGGAATTGCCACTGTTGCCATTGCTGCTCTCGGTGATGCCGGACACCTGAGACGTGGTGTCGTTCGAAGTGTCGATTCTCACGCTGACGAGCGGCTCGGAAGGCGACGAACGGGTGCTCGGTGTGACGAGTTGGTCGCTGAACTTGGTCGGTTTCGGCGTGATGGTAACACTGGTGGTTTCCGTCGTCGAGTTCTGGACTAGCTGGCTGGTCGGCACGTCGGAATGTCTTCTGTAGGTCGCGGTTCTTGGACGGAAGTCACGTCGCTTCGTCAGCGGCGGCTCCGTGCTGAGCGGCTTCGGCACGGCGTCGTACGGCGTGAAGACTCCCGCCTTCTTCCTGATGTACCTGCTGGTGGGCCCGACGGTCCTCGACGTCACCATAGACACCGCTACCTTCTCCGATTGCTGTTGCTTCGTGTTGTAACGCGGCCGAACATTGTTCTTCGTTGTCTCGCTTTCGAATTCGATTTTCTCTTCCGACGAGTCGCGTTTCTTTGTGGGGATGTAAACGGGATAAACGGGATACACCTTCTCCGACGACGCGGATGAAGAATACGCGCTGCTCGGCGTGGTGACGGTCGCTGGCAGCGTGATTTCCTGAGAAAACTCCGTGGTGGTTGGCACCTTCGCGAAGTCTGTCAATGTCTCTGCAATCGGTGTGACGTCTGATGTTGCAGTGGTAGCAATTTTCTTCCGCGCTTCGTTAACATCGTGCTCTTGTTTACTTAATTCAGTTACTTCGGCAGATATTTTATTTAATTTAAGCGGCTCGACGGTTGTGATGATGTCGTTCGCGTCTTCGGGTTCTGTACTTGCCAACGTCGAGGTTTCCTCCCTTGATGCTGCGACGGTTTTCGATATCGCGGGTCGAACTCTCGTCGTACCGATGGTCGTGGCGGCCGTTTCTGTTCTGGACACGGTGCTGCGATGCGAAATTCCACGCGTTATAACGTTCGATTCGGTGGAACTTTTTCCTTCCACGGATGTAACTGTTCTTTCGGAAGTCGCTCGATTCTTCGTGTTCGCGAGCAGTCTGAGCAAACCTTCGTTATTTCGATCCTTCGGCAATAGCTTTCTGGTCACCAGCGTCTTCCATCTGTTTCCCACGACCGATTTTTCTTTCTGCGCGTTTTCACTGATCGAACTCGCGTTGCCGCGAGCGTTGTCGCTGAGCTGGCTGCTCGCTCTCGTGGTCTTTTCTACGTTCCTGCTCTCGCTGACCGCCGAAACCTCTCTCGGCTTGCCGGAATAAGCAACCGTCGTCACGTCGAAGTCGTTCTCGTCAAAGTTCAGTTCGGGTTTGATTAATCTCCTAGCTAAGTCCAGTTTCATCTTGGACCGTTCGGAGAACAGAGTCGCTGGGTTTGATTTCGTCGCCTGAAAAGGTCGTTCAAACAGCTCCAATTTAAGTGCGTGACCAAAGTCGCCAAGCGTTCGCAAGCAACCTGCGGAAAGCTCGTAGGTGGACTCTGTTAGTGCAGCACGACGACGACCTCGACAAGAAGACGTTCGTTCTCCTCGACTCGAAGAGGCGTTCTCAAGATTGCGAAAATTAATGCGGAAACGTAATGAATTGTGATCCTTAGCGTTTGTTTTTTTAGAAAAGCCGACGTATCGATCTAAGAGCGCTACAATCTTTTCCCTTTTAAAGAAAAAGATGCCGGGAGAACTGAAGAAAGAAGACGATCCACCAAACCAGCTGGCTAACGATATACTCGAACCAAGATTGCCTTGTCGCGGATAACGACTGAAAGTTTATAATTGTATAACTCGTCAGACACCACGAACTGAATCAGACACAATTTTTGTCTCAAAATTTGCAACACAACTTATATAAAATGTGACAAAAACCAAGGGTAAAAAAACCAAGCGAATCTGTTAAAAAAAAAAAAAAACCTATGTAAAGAAATATACAAAAATTACAACAAATCTAAGCTCGTGATAAAATATATTTGCACGTACATCCAACCGTTAATATTAATCGTAACCTACCCGCTAATTGATCTACAAAAGATGTGCAAACACTCGAGTGAATTATTGTATTACGCAATATTACGTAAAATTTTATACAAAAATGTTTGTTCTCTTGTTATTGTATTTTCGTTTGCAGATGCAGCGCACACACGTTATATATATGTACACGTTATATAATATACAAAGTAATATATCACACAAAACTAATATTCTTTAATTATCCCTTGAAAGAAAATACACACCTTACTTCTATAAAACGGTCTATTTTACGACCGGTATTGTCGCGAGACAAGCAATCGATCTGTGCCATTTTTATCCTTAATTGAATTTATATCTTTCTAATAAGCAATCTCTCTCACACGGTGCAATTACACACCGGTGTTGTTTATATACGTTATCTTCCGAACAAATGTAATGGGTACACCACCGTTCGTGGAACGCAACCGTATTAATTCTCTCTACCTCCTTTCCTTTCTCTTTCTTTTTCAATTATATCGGTACAAGTATATATCATTTTCCATCACTGGACAATACGAACGTATTGTCGCAATTTTTACACAAGCAACGTTTAGATCTCGCGAAGATATTTATTTAATCTCACTTTTGTTACGTATATCCTGTGCGAAGCAATGTTGTGAAATACGTATTTTTTATTTTTTTTTTATTTTTATTTTACAAAAGAAGATAACCGGGGAAAAAAGTCCTTCATGTACGAACAAATTGTACGTCTGATTACATACAATCACATGTGAGATCCTCTGAATCTCATACGTAATTGTATATAATTGCACACGTCTAAATGCGTAAAACTAGATACGGAATTTGTCCACATATGACAAATTTTTTTTCCCAGTCAAGAGAGTTTAGAGAGCATTCAAGAAAAGGTAGCAAATCTCTCAAACAGCATTATTGAGGAGCTCGTCACATCAAGTTCAATTATCCATTTGAATAACCCGTTACTTGATTCGCTTCAATGACCTATCTACGAGGTGCACTTTCTCTTTCTGAACTAACGAGCAGCGTATTATGAGAGAGAGAAAAGAAAAGACTAGTCGATTATGTCAAAACCAGTTTGCAAAACTTCCCGACCCCTTATACTTATTCATTGATTGTACGTCAATTGAAACGCATCTATTCATTACCAATCGCTTTTCATAAAAGACGAAGTAAAATCCGCGTTCAAAGACCGCGTCGATCAACAATTTCGATAAGAGAATTCGCTACTTCAATGGGGGTTTTTTTTTTCCAATTAGTACATCTTGAGAGAACTTCTCGTCGAGGATTCGCCACTCCTTGCGTCACGGAGTCGTTCGATCCAGTCTCGTTTGGATGTTCATTGTTGCGCCCGTGTCCACTAAAGCGTCTCCGCAGACACATTTCGAAAGCCTTCCCGCGAACGAGCAGGTTTCCTTAAGATCGTTCCGTTCCGATTATGTTTCACCATCACCGATCACTATAAACAAGCTTTACTGGTGCTCAATCAATCGCAAAGATATTAATGACGCATCATCGCCCAGTTCTAATTGGTTCTTGATGATGCGTTTACGTGCGAGTTCGATTTTTTTTTTGTTTCTATAATTACCACACCACATTCTTGCTTTCTCCCTTTCTACTCTGTCGGTGCGTCGATCGTAGTGATTCCCGAGAAGCTGTTGTAATTCAATGACTGATTACGAAGAAATGGTTTCTAATGATTGCTTTTTTTTAATGAAAAGTGAAATTAAGCCTTTTTCTTACTTGCAATTCTTATCTTAAATTTGGAAAACAGTAAAAAAAAAATATGTGCAAGAAGTGACAACACTTCTGTCTTAGAGCGGACGTTTGTCTGGGACCATGGGGAAAAAATCTCTGAAGCATGGGGAACGCATGGGAGTGGTGAAGCGATTTTGTTTATCAATGCGCAAACTTCTCAACCCGCCATTAAAACTCGTTTTTGTTCTTACGTGTCGCGTGTCTGGGCCGGGGAACGAAGTTAGGGGATTCGTAGGGTTGGCGTCTAGGACTACGTCAGTCGCAAACGCACGGTTTCCCACGGTTTCGAGTTTTTCGGATACATGCATCGTGCTGGACCGTGCATGCCGACGTAACGTATGTTCCTTTAGGTGTTCCTAAACGTAAGGGGGGGCATTCCAAGCTTTATACATGTGTGTATGAAAATTTACACAGAAAGATGTCGGGTAGTAGAGAGACACCACCATATTAATTTGATCTTACTTCTCTATCAGTTCCCTTACGCACTCGTTGGCGTGAGTGACGACATGCTAACGTTTTCACGAATTAAGAATTCAAGATCCAAGTACTACTTCATGCCAAAGTATCGCTAATTTCTCAATATTTTGTAATTGCATCCAAGTTTGACTCGAGTTTGAGAAAGATCGGATGTCAAAAAATGTTATATGAATTGTTACTTTGTTAAATTTACAAAATTATTATTGGTTAGCTAGTATTATTGAGATTTACGAGAGCGAGCCAGTGTCTTACCTGGACGCTGCTTCTGGTTGTGGTTTGTGTCCCGATGAATTTTGTATTAGAATTTTTCTGAAAGTATTCGACTGAGTTTTGTCGTTGATTGATTTAGAAATAACTCGAGAGAAAAAGGAATATTATGTGTACAGTATATAAAAGATTGTTTTGAACAAATTCAGACTCACCAGTTGATTCAGCCTGGCTCGAAATGCGGGAGGATAATTGTCGCTCTCGATTTCTATCTTCTTTGGCAGACCGACGTCTTCGGTTTTGCTGAAAGTTTTGCTTCCTCTTGTCACGCTCTTCGTCGTGACGCTCGCCGATGCAGTGTCGCTTTCGTCTTTCGCTATCGGCCTCTTGGTGCCTCTTCTTCCAGTTTTCGCGTTACTCAACGCCGGCGTTTCGGTGCCACTCGATGATTCGGTCGGCGAGATTATCTCGTTGGTCTGATCCCGATTAACCAACGCAAAGGTGGTAGTCGAAGCAGCATCGTGACCGACGTGACTAGGTCGGCGTCTGAGAGTCCACCCGGGATTGCCGCGTAATTGCGTCTCGCTTTTCGGTGTGGTGGCCTTTAAATCCGCAACGCTCGAAGACGTTCCCTCGGTCGAGCCAATTTTTCGACCACGAAAGCCTAGACCGTGATTAAAGAAGTCCTCCTTCGACTGCTTCTTCGATCGGGAAGAAGAACTTTCTCCTCTTCCCTTGTTTCGCGAAGCTCGTTCGGTTGAAGTTGGCGTTCGCGTGGCTGTCGACGACCTCATCGTCGTGTAGACAGAAGCAGCTGTCGTGATCTCCGTCTCCAGGGTGGGTACGGTCGTGGTTTCGGCGATCGTCACTTTCGGGATGAAAGCGGTAGTCACGACGTCTGCGAAAAAAATTTATGAGTGTTTACAAGTAAATAAATTAAAGTTTCAGCGTTTTTGTAATTATCTGAAAATCTTGATTCTATTAAATTAAAGCAACAAGACTCACCGAGATTGCTGGCAGAACGTGACCGACTTCTGGGCTGCGCTCGAGCATCTTGCTCCACTTTAGTTTCCGCGACTTTCGATCTGCTGTCCTTGGTCCTTCGCTTTCCTTCGCTTCCGGCGCGTCTGTCGGTGGACGAACCACGTCGCGTTTCCGTTCGTCCATTGGTCTGATCGGAATCGGCAGTTCTGCCTCTACCTCTGCCTTCGGTCGCATTTGTGTCTCTCGATTTGGAACGACTCCTGGAACTGGAGCTCTTCGATCTGTGTCTCGAATTGGAAGATCGTTCGTTTGTTTCCGCAGCGCCGCCGGACTTGGACGAACCTCGTCGAGAATTTCTGGAATTCGCTGTTTCCGTATTGGACTCAGTCGGCGATCTGCCGCGGGATTTCGACCGATCGGATTGTCTGGTCTTCTTCGATCTCGCGATATCGTTGCTGTTCTTCTCCTTGATCGGTCTCGCGATCTGTCTCGGTGACGAGGTCGTAGCCAGAAGATTGGCGTCTTCGTCGTTTCTGACTGCCAGAGGAACGTCCACTCTGACGCTCTCGGAGCCCGACAGCAGAACATCGCGATCTTTTATTTTATCCTGAGTGACATTCGCGGTTACATCTTTTGTCCTCGACGCGTTTAAAGAACCAATATTCTCAGTCGGTTGTAAATTTTCCGGTTGTGTTTGTTCGCTTTTTGATTCGCCGCTCGGTCTTTCGACTTTATCCACGTTTTCAGTTGTCGTCGACGAAACTACCTGTCTCGTTTCTTTCTCGTTGTAAATCTTCCTTCCCGTTCTCGATCTGGAGTGTCCAGGCGATTTCGTGAACACCTCGTGTTCCAGCCTCGCGTCATCCACCCAAACGGGAGACGCGTCCGAAGATATTCGTCGCGAGGCTGTCTGTCGTCTCGGCGTTTGCGTTTCGGACACGTTTTCCTGGTTGTCGCTCTGTCTGATCTTCGTCGTCTCTTCTTTGACGGGTGTAACGTGCGATCTCGAACGATTTCGCAAAGTATCGCCGGGGTTCACGTGTCTCGAATTCGTACGTGACGTAGTCGAGTACGAATCGATCGAGTCGGTCGTTTTTGACGATCTCGCATTTGACGATCTGCTCGGACTTTCTCTCGCAAGATGCGTCTCGTGTTTTCTCAAGTTGGAAGCCGCTTCCGAGCGGGAAGAACTCTTGTCGCGTTGCGACTCGATCGTTGACGTGAAGACGCTCGATTCTGTCGTCGTCGGTTTGGAATTGTATCGCGTGGTGCCGCGGCTCTGTATTTTCTGTCCATTTTCCTAAAAACAAATACATCGCAGAAATAGATTTTATTTTTTTATCTTTAATCGTTTTGATTTGTTTAATATTCGGAACTGACATTGAATAAATATATCAATAGAAAAAATATTTGTTTAAAAAAAGTACAAGAAAATTTTCTTCTTCTTTTGCGTCGTTGTATGAATTAGAAAGTACATTAAATGTTGCTTTTCGTGATATACATCGTAGTTCCAAGTCTCAGTGATTGATGAACAATCACTCGATAGCAATAATTGTTTGATTCAACGTGCACTTAGAAGTCGCGATCGTTATGCCTCAATTGAAACAGACGGAGCGTATCACGTAATCGAAATCCGAACACTATCATCGGAGGAGAGAGAGAGAGAGAGAAAAAATCGCAGCGAGATACGCGACAGGTCGATATTGCGAAGATGTCATATCTGACGAAATCGCGAAAAGGTAGCAATTACGCGATTAAGAGGATCCCCTGGTATTTACGATTAAATGGGTAATAACCGGCTCGCGATCGGCCGTCGTTGACAATAACGTCCAATGGATCCAATTAATTGGCGGTTCCAGTTGTTGCTGGAAAAATAGTTGAAGAGGCTTCCTCGTCAACAGGATTATACCTTCACCGTCGGCGTTAATAAGCGGCATTAAATCATTCGTGACTGCAACGACCCGTTGGAGGCTCGGAGGAAAATGACTCTAGCGTGCACATTCTTCGTTCGATAGTTTTTTTTTTCCTTTGTTTTAATCCTCGGACTTGTATTTACGATGTTGGACGTTTGCATAAGGCACGACCTGACGGACGTGTCGTGTTCTCACGTGTCGAATTTTTGTCTCGTATCGAACGTGGAAAATTCATCGATTTTCACAGATTTGGAAAGGCAGGATCTTGAATGATCAGATGCACGAAGATTTTTTCGGAAAAACGGCCGTGAAAATTTTGTGGCGTGTGAATACGCGTTCGGGTCGGTAGTCTGCACTTCGTCTTGCAATCAGTGGGTACTGAAAGTAAAAGTCGGTGTGTAAACGTCACGCTATGTTACTCAGCCAAGACATTCTACTAAAAGCGAGCCGCGGTGAACCTGCTCGAATCGGATTTGCGTGTAATCGCGAAGTGGATAATTAGGAAATGATGTACTCTCTTAGCGAGCAATATGCAGATTTAATGGCTTCGATGACATAAGAAAGATGAAGTGTCAGCAACTTGGGTGCTCGTTAAGCAACTCGAGAGAAGAAATCTCTGAGGAACAATTATTAGACATTAATTATTGACGTCTCAGTGAAATATGTATCACTTATTTTTTTTCAAGCAATGATCTATAATTAAGAATCAGTTATAAAAAAAAATGTTACGTAAATGATATCCACATCACATAACGAGCAATTAAATGTCCGTCAAAAAAACTGCCGCAGGAATCATAAAAGAGTTTATGATTGGAAGGAGTGTCCCGATAGTTCCGGGACGGCTTGTGAACAATATCGAGATCAGAGAGAAAGTTGAAATTAAAATTTCAAGGTATGACAATCGCGATCGACAGAATTTTCGAAATTGTCTGGGCGTCATTGCGCAATCGTAGCACGCGTCGCGATGGTTGGGAAAATTCTTTGATCAAGTGAGAGGGAGTTCTCGCCCGAAGGTGGACTACTTCTGCACCGTCGAATCCAAGAGGGTCGTCTACGTCCGGGCGCCTTGTCCTTGGTATTCGCACCAATAATATTTTATTTAACCTGCTTTTAATTCAAGTCAACTCGTAAAACAACCTTTTTCTATATTGCTTCTTGCGAAAGTTCGCAGCTGTTGCTCGTTCTATTTTTTTGCCAACTCATATCTGTAAAAAAAAAAAAAAAATTGACTTCTTTGCAGACAATCGTTTTTTTCTGACACATTTGTAATTTATCATTCTGCGTCAAACATTAACTCGGTCTGTAAAGTATTTTAAAATTTGTCTTCATACATATGTCCATGTACAGGTTGTACATGATGTATACACATTGTAGGTCACGCGAGCAACCTAGAAATCTGGTCGAATCTTGGGCTTGTTTCAAAGGTGTGGTCCCGTCGAGCCCAAAAGCAGTTTTTTGTCTGGTCTCGTATTACTACGAGATCATCTTTCACTTTCTCCTATATCTTTTTTACATCGTTCTTCGTGTCCGCACATAGTAATAATATTTCAAAATTAGGTATAATATGATATTCAAACGTAGACAAAGAATTTCGCACATTTTGATTACAGTATTTACGTGTAAAATGACAATTGATGCGAGACAGCATTGAATTCATTAACATTAATCCGAAGATTGAGGCATTTAATAATGTGCGTCGAACATACATGATTGTAAATCGACGATAAACAATTGCAAATAAATAATCGTAGATTAGGACGCCTGCAATGATCTCTGATAGGCGCGAGCAAGAGTTTTGCAATATAATATTATAATGCACAGCAACACATTTCTCGTTAATGAGCGAAACTGAACGTTAAAGCGTCTAGAGGGACGCTTGCATGTCGAACATCACGAAGCTGAACGCACATGAGGACTGTAACGGGCTAATTTAATTCTGACAGTTCGCATTCATTATCATATTTTGACATTTATGCGTCCTGAAGTACGTATCTTGAATTTATATGTTCTTTATTCTCACAATATCGAAATTCAACCTCGATTTTTATGCATTCGCTTACAAAATCCGGAAATAAATGTTTAGTAGAGAAAGTGCTTTTTTTTTTTAAATCTCTCAAAAGAGGCAATAAATTCTTCGGGACGCGATGAGAAATTCGCGTAATGTAACGGCAATTTTTCTTTTAATCCGAGGATATTTATGTCCTGACATTTTATTTCCTCTACGAGCGCATTGGTTTGAGAAATTAGTTTTCAGTTCTCAACAATAAAGAATCCAACGTGTTCTTTACGCTTCTCAGACAGCTGATTCAGCTTGCGGGAACAATAAACGTTCGTTCTCACGCGTTTAAATGAAGATCATCCCTCGAATGTTACGAATTTTAAGACTGAGAAAGTAAATTTTACTGCGTTGCGGCTTCTCGCGTGTTACAATTGATTTCAGACTCCCAGACGTTTGGTGTGCGAGTGAGTCGTTATTGTAACAATCGGTTTAACGCGCGTAAGACGCACCAGCGGTAATATTGCATAAAATATGAAGAAATCGTTATATAATTGCGTTTGCGCACGTCACTGAATTTAAATAATGTAGAATAGAGCTTTGCCGCGCGACTATTCCGCAAAATTGCTACGTTCGATTCGAATATTCGCAATCTTCGACGCGAATTGTTGCATAAACAAATATTTGTGACTCAATTCTCTCAATCTGACATTTCTAAACACATATTCTCCTCTTACCAGCTCGACATTTGGGAAAAAATCGACCGGAATAAGAAAAGCCGAAGGCGATAAGATAAATAATAATCAAGAAGCCCGGCGAAGTGAACGACGCGAGGAAGAAGCGCTTTCTCCGATGGAAAACTCTCGATTTAAATCGCGCTCGTGCGCTGCTTGTGCAACGTGCCACATCCGTCTGTGAGTCTTATCAGCTCGTGTGTATCCGTACGCACGCAATAAAACATCATCGAGCCACGACGCACGTTTGTCACGTATTAAGTGCACAATCTGTATATGTTACAGTACATATGTAAATGTGTATCGGGATTAAACGAGAGCAACGAGACGTTGATTATTAAATTACGAAATACTCCTTCGAAGTGGAGTGTATTGGCGTTCGATCCTGACGTGTAACGACCTTTGCCAGATACAGATCGCATCGTATTTCTAGGATATATTGCGTTACCTGCGTCTATGTAATTATAAAGGCCTCGCGCCGCGATCGAGACGTCGCGCGAGAAGTGAGAGACCTGAAGCTCCGTTTCGAAAGCTCGCTGCGTTCCAGCGAAGAACGACAGGTCAAGAGTTGCGTGCAAAATCGAATATTGGCATTCTCATTAAGTTCATATTTTTCTAGCTCAGAAGCGGTCTAGTATAAGTCCGCGGATTGATCGTAAAAATAATGAAAGCGTCGTTTCTTCTTTGCAGAATTGCGTCCGCCTTGAACTGTGCACCGATTTCCGCCGGCGGGATGATTTACTAATCGAGAACAGATCTTCATACCGTAACGCAGAAATTATGACGCGATTATTATGACGAAAGATGTCGGTGCGATGATTTGTAAAGAGCCATTACACTTGTACAACGACGCAAAAACTGTCCTGGAAATGGAAAACTGGAATGAAAAATGCGGTCTTTCTGCATTTACGTAACGTGTCATTTAGATCCGATAAGAAAAGCGAACATCGATGTGCATGGCAAATTAATTAGCCTTATGTTCGCTGAGGAAACACGCGTTAGCAATATTAATGAAAACCTATGCTGTTCGCAAAGAATTTTTTTACTCGAGAATTTCGTCATTTTGACATCGCACGCACGAGCTTTTCTCTGTGTCTTTTTCTTGCAGTATATAAGCAAATGAGTTAAATTTTTATTCATATTCAACTTGAACGGAGAACTGATCTTTTCTTCGCGCGGCAATTTACCCATCGCGCCGCGAGTTGATTTCAACCAACGTTTTATCCGTGACAAAAATACACCAACGTCCAACTAGGTCGCAAGGATGGAGAATATATTTTGGATCACGCGGTATGCACATATCGTTCGTTAAAAGCGAACGGCGCACGACTATAGGCGTGGTCCATGCAAACTTGCGATCTCTTTTTTTCTCCTTAATCCTCTCACTCCATTTATACGTACACGCTCTGTTCTCTCTGCGCTCTGTGTGCTCTGTCAGCACAAACACGATATGCGGCACGCGAGCCGTTTCCGTATGTTTACTAAATGTGAGAGAATTGAACAATAATTCATAATTAGTTGATGACGTAATGTGAAAGAACAGGGTCTCTCTCGCGGCCAATAAGAGTTTCGTGAATTTTAATTAACGCACTTACTTATTTAAGACGAGAGCAATTATGTGTACAAAGTAGTTCATTGTTTTGTGATTATGTAAAAAGATGTTGTAACGAGCTTCCGAAAACTGTCTCTGTAGAAGTTTTCATAATTTATACGCCATTACACGATGGAGCGTTTCCAAACGTGCAAAAAACACTTGGCCGTCTCGTAAAACCGGAGCGCGGAGAAACGAGCGCCCGAGAAAATTTCCCCGTGTCGGATTACCGATAGCTCGCTTGAAGCTTGGCTCAAGTGCATTGTGTTATGGCTGAAGCACCTGTGCGACGTGTATATGACTGACCGATAATTAACGATATGTACGGCTTTAACCGCGCGGAATTCAATCGCTCGAGAAGTAGAAGCAATTTAGATACGATAGATAAAACGGTATATCGAACGGATAAGCATTTAATTACGTCTCGCAATTCTCTTGAATAGAAATCTCCGAAGCTCATCCTCTCACGTTTGTTCGCAAAAAAAAAAAAAGACAGTGGCGAGACACACGAGTGGAAGTTTGACGTGTGCAACTTTCGCGTTTTTTTCAGAGAAGAAAGAGAAGAGAAACGATTGATATTATCGCGCTTGATTGATTTGCACAAAACAGAAATGTGTTTGAGCCAAACTTCGTCGCTCCTCTCGCAAATGCACGGGCTGACGTTTTGCGACGTAAATAATCTCTAGCGACGTCTCTCTGAAAAAAAAAGTAGCAAAATTACTACTTTGGAAATAATCAATAACAATTAACGTTAGTTTGTTTTTAATTCTCGAGAGAGATAAACTTGACCTCATAAAAGGCGGTCGCGCAGATCGCAACTTCCTTTTGTGCGAACGAAATGGTATTTAAGCGTCTCTGTCAAGCGTCAAATGACATATCCTTAAGTTAGGAATGATCATCGTCATTATGTAATCAATGTACACACACGCGTGACAGCAAACTTGTGCGTGCGACAAGACAACGAGACAACGAGTTTCCGGAAGATCCTTGCGACATTCGGATAAATCTTCTGATAAGAGAAAGATGGATTATTTGTGCAACGTCGGAACTTGTTTCAGTCAACCTTTTGCCTGGTGAAAGACTCTCGGCGAAAGCGTCCGAGAGATCTTCCTACTGGCAATCGCATTATTATTAGGCGAGTGCAAAACGAACAATCTGGGAATCCGAACTTGATTTGCAAGTCGAACGACCGTCAGAAAAAGATGACGACGATTTAGCACATTGACAAATTGCAACGTGTTTCTAGTTTCTCTTTTATACAACCTAAGTTATTCGCACTTTCATTTTCATCCGCGTTATTACAGTTAAATCGGCTAATGTATTCGATCGCGCGAATATCGCTCCGCGCGATTTTATAACGCGAGAAATTCCTTCTTCTGTACGAAGTATGCTAAATATCTTAATTGCATCGATGATAAACTTTTGTATCTTGTTCATTTTCACCAGAAATTTCCGCTAAAATCTTGAGAGAGTGGCGGAGTTCGTTTTAAACGAATAATATTTTAATACTTATGTGGCGTGCAATTTAACGTAATTAATAATTTTTATGAACTCTCACACTTTCGAACGTCTTATCGGAGACGTGCGGTTTGAAATTACGCATCTGCACACAATCGAAATTGACTTATTGCCGCACGTATTTCAACGATAGAGTGTCGTGAATCATTCGTGACGAATAGTTTTTCTTTTTCTTTGTTACATACAAGTAATCATCATAAGGAACTGCTTCCTTTCTCGATCGACGGCCTTCGTGGTAAAAAAAAAAAAAAAAAAAGAAGGAAAGAAAATCACAGCGCAATGTCGTAAACGTTAAATACGCATCCTTGACACAAAAGGTGTTTAAAACGGATCTTATCGGTCCTCAAGTTTATCACGCGCAAATAAATAAATTGCGCTCTCCTTCCTCGCTTCTCTTTCGCAAGTCTTTTTATTTTTGCGCTTATTTCCTTTTCACGTATCAATTTGCACGCGAAACAGTTGATGTCAGAACTGATATATAAATGTTTTTCAAAGACGCAAGTTTTTCTCCTTTCTTTTCTAACGAAATACACGGCATGCGCTATTTGACAATTACTCACCTGATTAGTTTGTCCACGAGAGGCTTCGATAACGACGAAGACCAGCAGCAACGCCACTATCAAGCTCAAGGAAAACGTCCTCGCCATTCTGAAAAATATTGAAAGATTAATTAACCAGAAGGATTATACGTACATATAAAAAAAACAGAAGATATCTTCTAACAAAAATATTTCATAAGTGAAAACATTACAAATTCGACGTGTTAATTATCTTTAAGCGTTCATGTTATTATGTTTGAGTCTCTGTCTTTAAAATAATCGAAGACAAGATGACGATCTTTATTCCTTTTCGCGGTAAACGCGATATTTGACCGTGTCACATCAGATGTAAATGCTTTTGACATCCGAACAACATAAGGTTTTCGAAGTCTGTTTTCATAGCCGCATTCAAGTGCCTTTCAACGTGCACACCGAGTGTACTTGGGTCAGTTCAATATATGCGCACACAGACCAAACGCAAGCATTGCCTGCGTTGCTCAAATTTACTTTTACTCTTGCCGGCTGTTAGTCGCTATCGAGTTACGTTGTTCATTTTCAGAGCCGCGCGGTAATGCGCGCAACAGGCGCGAACGCATTCTGGTTCGCCCAGTTTTCGATAGAACAAGATAATTGCATTGAAGAAATAAAGAACACACGCGTAATCTTTGCGACTAATTTGTTACATCACTCACGGGAAAGGAGAAGTTTATAGTCCGTGACAATATCCGCGTAATCAATCGCGAGTAATTGATTCGCGCATGCAGTTTGCATTAAAATTACATTTATATTATTTAGTCCCGTCGCAATACACGGTCGCAACATCATCGTCGTAAATATTTTTCACGAATTATCAGATTCAAATCTCAATCCACCGTGAACAAATCGATCGTGAACAATCGATAACTCGGACGAGTGCCTTATTGGGCGCGCAGATGAATGGAAGCGCGTCGTGATGAGGAAAGGATCGATGAGATACACGAATTGCGCGCTATTATACTTCCGATTATCATCTGCGGCGATTGTGTTACATTTGTTCCATTCAGTTCTGCGAGTAATCGCGAATGCAACATTGTCCTACGATTCTATCCACCTGTGCTCCCGAAGTTGGCCATTTGCCACCGCGGATACAATAAGCGAATTTACTCTGCGAACATTTGTTACACACGTACGTCGAATATTCTCGCTCATGCGAGAACACGCGAGTGGATAATGTCTGGGAAAAGAAAAAAAGAACATAAAGAAGCGGCGGCAGGAATCGCGTGCGATCAGGAATCAAATAATCGAGCTTCGTAATCACCGACTTTTAATTTCTCACGTTTATTCGTATGTACTTACGGCTTGTACGCGCCGATAGAAAGTATAAAATTCTTTCCACGCGATACATGATCGGCGATACGGTATCGCGTTGTTCTTCGGGAGCAGCATTTTGCAACACGTAAAACTTTTAGAGAAACCAAATCCAATAAAAATTTGTTTACATATTTGTTGAAACTGCATTGGAACAGACATATGCGCTGAAACTGCATTGAAACGGATGCTCGCTTTATATAACATTACACATTTAAGATGCTAATCTAATTTTTTAGTAATTATATAACAATAAAATTTTCTGTGAACAATTTGAAATGAAAAACATCATATAACACCGAGATTTCCTTTTCGCTTTCATCTCTTTCACGCGCAATATGTTAATAATCGAAATTGATGGTTTACAAGCGTGAAACGCTAATGGGAGGAAACTCTCCGAGATCGAGATGCTTTTGTCGACGTCATGTTCGAGTCATCGTTCGAATAATGTTCATGTCGAATATAATTGCTCGACGGAAGTGATAAATTTTCGACGTTTGAGAGCGATATCGTTCGTTTATGATTACATGGGTGCCCGACTTTTACGTAAGAAAACGGAGGTCATACATCTGCGGCGATTTGCGCACGTGAAAGTGGTCTGCCGAGTTGTGTCTGCGAGAAACGGTCAGTTTATGCTGAACCTGGTTCGTTACAGAATCGCGCGCTTTTGGGCCGCGCGAAAATTAGTCACGACGAATTGTGCCAATAACAATTTGTCGTAATTTTATAATAAAATTATAATAAAAGCAAACTTTTTCAACTCATTATTCTTATGTAATCGATATAAATACTTCGCAATAAATGTTGTTTTGTAAATCAAATTGTTCACATTAAACGCAAACATTCAAAATGCAGAGTTTAAAAAACACATGGTGTTGATCATAGCTCACCTTGCAGCTAGCGTCAATCTCGTCTAATCCTATGTCTCATTTCAAGTCACCACAGCACAATTCGCCCTGGCAATCCGTAATACTTTCTCCGATAACGAATTAAGCGGAGAAACTTGGCGAGTCGTAATAAATAAAACGAATCGCGGCGTTTTCGAAGCGAGGAGACGGTCACTAGGTTTTTTTTAGAAATTTCGTTGTAAGAAATCGTCGCGGAACTCGGCGAACAACCGAGAAAGGTACACGATCACAGAATTTTAAGAATCAGCGCGAATCGAGCTTGGTCCAATCAGGTAAGACGATGCACGTGACGCATCTTCGGACGCGCCGATTTTTCGCGCGTTTCTCGCTGCGCAGGACGAGGACGAGGATCGGTAGAATGCTCCGAGACAAATGCAAGTCGATCGAACGGCAGGCCGTGTCAAAAATCCCGCTCGCCAACGGGGGAGAAAAAAAAGAGCCATTCGACCAGGCATTTTCCCTTTCGCCCGAATGTAGAACCGCCACCACCACGGCGATCACCACCATCGCCACCGTCACCTCCACCACGGCCGGTTGCTACCATGCCTATCACTATCGCTATCGCCACTGGCTATCGTCATTACTAGTGTTACTCTCTATAACACTGATGTGAAAAACACATTCAGTGATCAGAGTGACACCGAACAGATCGGCATAATCCGCAATAGCCATCTCAATCTGAAAATGTTTTATTATCATTGGTGGAAAATTAAATTAAATCATTATTTAAAGTACATTTAACAATTTAAATAATAAATAATTAATTAAAATTTAATTTTGAATAGATTATTGAGAATTTATTGCAATTATTGTATTGCATCACACAATATTCCACAAGTCTCTAAACAACTTACTAAAATTTGTTAAAAAAGTGATTATATTCAAGAGACTGAATGAGATAAGAGCATGTGTGAATCAGATATAAGATCACATGTTTTGATATTGATTGCATTTTTATCTGAGTCAAGTGGTGATAATCCTTGATTAGCTTGCAATGTGCAATAATATGCAACAAAATAAAATATATCCAATGTTTTGCCAATCTTGTTCTTTCTTTATCATTCCAGAAACAAATATTATTTTCAATTTCATGCACAGAATATATAAAAGTCACATCATTAACAAAGAATCAAGATCTATACATATGTAAAGCTCATACTTGACTTCGCATTAACTTACTCTCTTTTGAGATGGTACACAGTGAGACAATTCGAAACAAAGGCATTGGTGTCGAAGGAGTGGTCCCCGAATTATGCGCGCGGAACAATTTCAAGGACGTCCGACCGCAGACAATTTTCTTCAAGGATCTTGCAAATGCCTAAATTAGTCCAACACAGAATCGGGTCAACTGGATATACCTAGACGTCTGTAAAGAGAGGAAGGAAAGCAACAGTTATTGCTTTTAGAGAGAGGCGTGCGCAATTAATTCGCGAGCAATAAAATACCGGTATACAAATTGAACGCACAAAGAGCGTCCGATAAGAAACCCATTCGTTGCGCGCATCGCGCGCTTTCTCCTGGTCATCTATGTCAAGAAATGGATCGTTTCGACCAGGATCAATAATGCGTGATCGACTGAAAGTCGGATAAGAGAAAATGACGATCCAATTACTTTCGTGATGTACTTGCTTGCCCGTTTGTTTAATGCACGGGTATTAAACACGATGACATAAATATACACGCCCCGGGAGCACGCGCGCGCACTCTACTTGCGTTTGAAAATACAATGTTGAAGGAAGTGAAAAGTCGAACGATTTCTCGCGTTTCATTTCACAAGTCATCGTCGTTACACATGTGTTCCATTTTCAGGGAGGTTTTTTTCTCGAAGAAATAATAAAAAAAATACGCAGAACTTTCCAAACACGGAGAAAAATTGCATTATCGAGCATTTACTTACTCCTTGAGACAACTCACTCTCGCACAGCTTCGTGTCTTCAGCTGTCAGTAACAAAACATTCGACGCGTATTATTCCGTACGCACCACGGAGACATCAAATTTCATGACTATCTTGAAGCAAAGGCAATTGTTTTCCGTGCTTTTGCGCAAGTAGCCGAGCTCGTTGAGATCTTCAAACGATTCTTTGTTTTTCGTGACGAAAGCTACACTTTTTACACCTTTTCCATTTGTTATTTCTCTCCGATCTCTTCGTTCGTTTCCCGGAAAGCTTCAGCTTCATCTCAAAACCGCGATTTAATTTGAAAACGGAATATAAAGCGATCATGTAAATGAGGCACGATAGCCGAATAAAATAGTCGATGATGTGAGCGGGTCTGTATGTCCGGTGTGAGTTCGGTCAGCCATCATCGGTCATCGCGATGAATAACGCGTCTTGATAGAGACGAACGCGTAATCTAGCGTAATTCGCGCGCAATAGCCGTAGTAGTAGCTGGTGTGGCTGTAGTAGCGATCATGACAATCGTGTTACTTAACTAAGTTGAGTGTTCTTTTGTTGTAACAATGCGTGGTTGCGCGGATATCTGAGAAAAATAATCAGCTGTGCAATAGAGCACGCACGATGCGCTATCGGCGAAACGTTTTTAGGCTAGAATTGTCCTGCGTGAAAATTTAAAGGTAAGTTACTGATTTGTTAGAGAAACTAGATAAGTCTATTGGTAACATATCGTAGTTTTTTTTTTTATGAAGTAAATGATTTCTCGTATGGTTCTTTGGTGAAAGCGTCTTATTGGTGACGCTATCAGTGTAACAATATGTTTGAGACCTATTCATTGTCATACGTAGTGTTTTAAATATTTAACTGAAATTGATTTTAACATTTCGCTTTTTGAAATAGAAATCTGCAAAAATGGCTAGCGAAGAAGCCGAGGCTACATCTGCTAAATTAACTCGCATGCTGTCACAGGAGTCTGAATATGATGATGCCTTGGAAGTACCTGATTCATTAGAAATAACAGTTAATGAGAATGGAGAGACGGTACAAGTTCAAAAGGAAGATGTAGAATGTGTAGATAATAAAGGTATAAATTTATATCTTATAGAGATAGTGATTGATCTTTGTCATTAATATTATGTGTCCAGCTTTCTCTGTGCAAATTTTCCATGGTCATTAATAAATTTCATGTTTACACATTTATTTCTAAACTGCACGTAAATTAATTTACATTTAGACTTATCATTTTACTTTCCATACAATTTGTATTTGTTTTTACACATTTTTATTAGTTCTGTGTTTTTTTTTTTTGTATTATTAGAAATCCTTGGTACAATACCTTTCACTGTTATACACAATCCACCAAAGCTCAAAAGTCAACACTGCAATGTGTTTATTTCTGGTGAGGAAGTACATGTAAGAATCATAGATAACGAGCGTAGTGTAACCACACATCCTTTGAATCCAAATCTGTACACCATAGAATTTAGACATGGTCCTTTTGTGTGGACTATTAAAAAACGATACAAGCACATTCAGCAACTGCATAATCAATTAAAACTGTATCGTGCTAGTTTGAACATTTTCTTGCCTCTAAAAAGCCACAGAGAGAGGAGGAACAGTATGAAAAATCTTGGAACTGCAAATGAGAAGAAGGGTAAACGTCGTTATGCTTTACCAAGGTGTGATGATTGTATATTCTCACATTCTCTGAGCATTGAAGTAGAAAAAATACAATTGAGATGTTTTACAGATTTCCTAACAAACCTGACATCCTAGTACCTTATGAACAGTTAAATCAGAGAAGAAAGGTGCTGGAAGAATATCTGAAGAATTTGCTCAACATAGAAATCTATAGAAGACATCCTGATACTGTAAATATATTTTGATTAATGACATTGTTTTTTTATTAAACTAAACAGATGTTTATACATTACTCTTTCTTACAGATAGATTTTTTGGATATTTCACACTTGTCTTTCATAGCTGATTTGGGCATGAAAGGAAAAGAAGGCACAATTCTAAAACGGACTGGATCACGTGGTAGAAACAGGTGCAATTTTTGTGGTCTGTTTGAATGCGGATTCTGTATTAAGTGTAACTACCTCTGCACTTCTCTTTGCGGCACTTGGCACAAGAGACATCTCATAGTTAAGGATACCTTTGTCGCGTATCTCAATCCACAAGATGGAAGAGTAAGATCCGTTATTCTGATGGATAATGGTTTCGGGATCAGTTCCGGAATATACAGCACAGGTTCACGAACCGGAGTGCAAATTGCCAATCTGAGCAGGCACATAGTCGTCAAATGTTGGACGAAACGAAAAGCTAAAGAATGGACGGAGTTCATTCAGGAAATTAGTAGTAAAGAAGGTACGATTTCAAGAAATAAAATCTATATTACGTAAAACCACCTAAACTAAACACACATCCGCACCTATCTAAAATTCAGTGCTAATCAGGTGCTCAATTTAAAAATTCGGTGATCGACTCGTGAAAGAAACTTAATTTTGATACAGGCAAAGATTTTATACAAACAAATCCGCACAACTCATTTGCACCTTACCGTTCGGCCGTATCTGCGACTTGGTTTGTGGACGGAGCCGATTACATGTCGGCTGTGGCCGATGCGTTAGAAAACGCTAAAGAAGAGATTTTTATCGCCGACTGGTGGCTATCACCGGAAATCTATATGAAAAGACCGATGTTAAATGGGGATTACTGGCGATTAGATCAGATTTTACGAAGAAAAGCAGTATGTCTTTTATCAAAATACATATGTTGCAAATTTAAAGTCGTGTGGTAAATTATTTAAAACATATGTATACAGTTTTGTCATATAAATTATCTTTTTTTCGCAGGCTGAAGGTGTCAAAGTATTTGTAATGATATACAAGGAGATCGAGGTAGCTTTAGGTATAAACAGTTATTACAGTAAACAAAGACTTGTTGAACAGTGTCCTGAGAACATAAAAGTATTGAGACATCCGGATCATGCGAGAGCGGGTGTTTTCCTATGGGCTCATCACGAAAAGATTGTGGTCGTCGATCAATGTCTGGCGTTTCTCGGTGGCATTGATTTGTGTTACGGTAGATGGGACAACAGTGAACACAAATTGACAGATTTAGATTCTGTTCATCAGTCAACTATCTACATTCCTTCAAAAGACAGATTAGTTAACACTAGCAGTAAGAAAGTATTAGCTCGTAACACAGAGAGACACGTGCTCTTACCATTGGCAATTGCAACAAACACCATCGCTATGGCGACTACAAGATCTATACCTCTCCTGTAAGTTCGGTGTTCCATCAACTTTGTTATATCGACTATGGGGAAGAACGTAAACGTAATTCTGTTTATTTCCAAAGACCAATGATGAACAGTCAAGAGCAAAAGATGTTATTACCGACGTTATCGAAGGATGATTCACTGTTTATGATACAAAGAAAGAAAGATGTGAAACGTAATACTCCGGAAATGGAAAGGAAGAATTTATTTGGCGTGGCAAAAACGACCGTCGATAAAATGAAGAACACCGTGAGAGTGAAGAGACAAGAAATCATTAACATGATGTACAATTCGCAGGAGGCATCTTGTACTGATGGCGCGGAGAAGTACGAATTACAACATAGCAGTCATTTAATGCGACATTTTAACTGAACTAATACGTTTCTTCCTTAATTTAGTGAAGGAGTTTTTATATCTGAAGGAGATACGGTGGGTTATTCTTGCAATTTGAATTCCACGGCGAAATTGTGGCTCGGCAAGGATTACACGAATTTCATTGTTAAAGACTTCAACGATCTTGAAAAGCCTTATCAAGATTTAGTGGATAGAACCACCACTCCTAGAATGCCATGGCACGACATAGGAGTTTTAGTGCAGAACGCCGCTGCTAGAGACGTTGCTAGGCACTTTATACAACGTTGGAATGCCATCAAGGTTTACATGTTCAATAATACTCGTAATTTACATTCAAATTCACTAGCGATAAGATCCCGCAAACTGATACGATATCTGTTATAGCTAGAAAAAGCAAATTTCAATGCGTGTTATCCTTATTTACTGCCGAAGTCGTATGGAGATTGCAAGAGCTACGCTCCGTTTATCAAAGAAGCGAATAAGCACAATGTCAAGTGTCAAATACTGCGATCGGTGAGTTCTTGGTCCGCCGGATTTCTAGATTCGGAAACGGTGGAACGGAGCATACAGGAGGCTTACATTCACGCTATCAGTAACGCCGAGAGGTGAGATCTTGTGCACGTACATTCTGCATTCTTTGCATCTAATTTCGCTGATTTACCTAGATATCTATTTTTTGTAGATATATCTACATAGAAAACCAATTTTTCATAACGCTCGCTTCCATGGAGAAAGGTGGTGTGAAGAATCGAATAGGCGAAACTTTGTTAAAGAGAATTCTGAGGGCGCACAGAGAAGGCGCGGTGTTCCGAGTATTCGTCGTGATGCCTTTACTGCCGGGTTTCGAAGGGGAAGTCGGAGGACCGAGTGGAACAGCACTGAGAGCGATAACACATTGGAATTATGCTTCCATATCGAGGTACGGAGCAACAAATCGAGAAGAAGAGAAACAACAAATATAAAAGTTTTCTTTCGAACAACAGGGGAAAAGATGCTATTCTAAATCGGCTGATGGAAGCAGGTATAGAGGATCCTACCGAATACATAACATTCCACGGTTTGAGAACTCATTCCATGTTAAATGGCACGATGGTAACGGAACTGATCTACGTTCACAGTAAGCTGATGATAATAGACGACCAAACGGTGATCTGCGGATCAGCCAATATAAACGACAGAAGTATGGTCGCCACAAGGGACAGCGAGATAGCCGTGATAATTCATGTGGGTATTTTTTGACATATTAACTTTGTTGTATCTTTTATATAATACATCTACGTTATTATATAAAAGTTACAATAATTGCACAAATAGGATCAGGAGTTCGAGGATGGACGCATGAACGACATACCTTTCTCTTGCGGCAAGTTCGCTTCTTCTTTGAGGAAGAAATTGTTCCGCGAACATCTGGGCCTGTTGAAGACTAAGGAAGACGTCGACATCGATGACGCCATCATCAGTTCTTTCTACAAGGACGTCTGGTGCGCTAGAAGCAAACGAAACACAGAAATATACGAAGAAGTGTTTCAGTGCGTTCCTACGGATAAGGTAGTCAATTTCGCTATGCTAAAACAGTACCAAGACAAAATACCTCTTTCGTCATCCGATCCGTTGTTAGCACAAGAAATGGCAGAAAGTATTAAGGTAGGCGTTTCTCTTTGATGTGGTTGCACACACGCATATTTCGACTTGTCTAAATCGAGTGAACTTTTCAGGGTCACTTGGTAGACTTGCCGTTGAATTTCCTCTGCAACGAGGATTTAAAACCTGCCACCGCCACGGTAGAGGGAATGATGCCAACTTCGTTATGGACGTGAGTGCGCATTTTCCCGTGAGAGAATCTATGTTTTACAAATGCGTCGAGACTAGGCACAAATTAACGAAGATAATTTTATGATATTCGTTTTATACAAAACGCAATAAATTTGATCAGGAAAGTTTTACCTTTAAGACTCCTAGAGATATATTCCAATTATATTTAAACATAGTTGCTAAACGAAGAGATATAAAGTTGTATTTTTTTATCACTTTGATACATATGTATACATTGAAATTTTTATTCTGTATTACCACTTTGTGGTGGAAGTTCTAATCGGTAGCAAATTATATTTAAGAGATATAACAGTGACATTTCAAGTGCAGTTTTACATATTTGTTATATATTTTATACATATTAACAGAGTATTTAAAAATATATTTTTATGTGTAGGTAAATGTAATTTTATCTTCAGTCTTAATTGTTTTTGACAAGTATGTCTAATTTATTCTGTGTAAACTTAGTAAAGGCGTTAGTACTTAACATCTGCTAAACTATTAAAATTTTAATGAGCTTATTGTTAGTTATCTATCTTTTTAAAGAATATTTTATTAGACATTTGTTATTTGTGTGTGAATTAAATAACAAATGTCTCACGATATTGATACAAGTATTACAAGTAACAAAAAAATGTCTTTTTGTAATAAATTGTTTCTGTCTTTGATATGTATCTTTAAATGCAATTAATATTATGTTTATTATGTAATGACAATTGTCATATAATCGTTACTCACATAAATAAATAAACAAGAACAAAAAACCTATCTTTATGAAGTCTGAGCGCTGATCGAAATTAATCGAAGTACACGAATATTCTCGTGACCAGAATCGCGCGTGCGCGAGAAATTTAATCCTGTTCCTAAGCAAAAAATAGGGAAATACGAACTATTCGTGTCTTTCCAAACGTGATGCTCGACAATGTTACTTAGGTGTTGTTTTGATGATAATAAAAAGTTCAAATAACAATGGCAAATTTCTCTGAAGACTTGTTTGACGTTTTTGACGAGCAGGGTGACGATATAGAAATCCCAGAGGCAAAGTAAGTTTATGATTTCTGTGACAGAAAAATCTAGTCCTCTGTTTCTAACCTCTCTATAACCTCGTGGCGGTTATACAAAAAATATTTATTTATTAAACAAATGTGTAGGAAAGTCGAGGATGTAGGAACAAAGCGACAATGTGATAAGCAAGATGATGATACATCAGGTGTGAAAAAGTTCCGACAAGACCCTATCTTGGATGATATTAAGTATGTCAAACTGTACACATACATGTAGATCATATTTACTTATTTAATAATATATGATATATGTAAACCTTCAAAAGCAAAATATACATTTTGGTTCTATTGCCTTATGTAAACAAATAACATTTGTATATTGAACATTATTTAGTTTAGAGGAAGTGGCATGTCGTATAACAGTACACACTGTAGATACCATAGGATCTTGCACACACGAAGTTGCTGTTCCTCCTGACCAAGAATATATATCTCTGGAACATAAACAGGGCAAGCCAGCCAAAGAATACAAATTCATACTTGATCCCTTCCAAAAGGAGGCAATTCTTTGCATTGAGAACAATCAGTCAGTTCTTGTTTCTGCGCACACATCGGCTGGTAAAACAGTGGTGGCTGAGTAAGTGAAAAACTTTACATCGTATATTTTCAGGAAGAGTATCTTTCTCCAAGTAAAATCATTTCTGAAATTTCACTTTATTGTGTTATACTTACTGCAGGTACGCGATAGCATTGTCACTTAAAGAAAAGCAAAGAGTGATATACACAACCCCCATCAAAGCATTGAGCAATCAAAAATACAGAGAATTTTATGAGGAATTTAGGGACGTTGGTTTGGTAACGGGCGATGTTACCATAAATCCAACAGCCAGCGTGTTAATTATGACTACTGAAATTTTGCGTAATATGCTGTACAGAGGTTCAGAGGTTTATTTTTTTTTATATTTCTAACTTATTGTATTTATATGAAAATAAAGTGTGTGTTTATGCACACTCTACTTTTTATTAGTACTGAAAAGGAAGAGGATTCTTAATTAATTTACGTATTTGCGTACGAATTAGGTGATGCGTGAGGTCGGTTGGGTGATATTTGACGAAATACATTACATGCGTGACAAAGAAAGAGGCGTGGTATGGGAAGAGACGCTTATACTGCTACCGGACAACGTGCACTATGTATTTCTTTCCGCTACCATACCGAATGCGAGGCAGTTCGCAGAGTGGGTGACACATTTGCACAATCAACCATGTCACGTGGTGTCGACGGACTACAGACCCACTCCGTTGCAGCATTACATATTTCCAGTCGGCGGTGACGGCATTCACCTGGTCAGTAATGATGATTCAAAAAAACTTCATTTACAGGCTCGGAAAAAAATATGTGACTTACGCGCTGAAACAAATTTACTGTAAAACAGGTTGTAGACGAAAACGGTCAGTTTAAAGAGGACAATTTTAACAGAGCCATGGCGTGCCTGCAGAACATGGGGGACGCGGCTAAGGGCGACACGAAGGGACGTAAGGGTGGTATACGCGCTACGAACAGCGGACACACGAACATCTTCAAGATGGTAAAAATGATCATGGAGAGGAACTTCGCGCCCGTGATAATCTTCAGCTTTTCGAAAAAGGATTGCGAGCTCTACGCGATGCAATTGGCCAAATTAGATCTGAACACGCTGGATGAAAAAAAATTGGTGGATGAGGTGTTTAACAACGCGGTGGACGTCCTCAACGACGAGGACAAGAAGTTGCCGCAGGTCACGAACTTGTTGCCGCTCTTGCGACGCGGAATCGGCATCCATCACGGTGGACTTCTGCCGATCTTGAAGGAAACTGTTGAGATATTATTCGGAGAAGGCCTGATCAAAGCTCTCTTTGCCACCGAGACGTTCGCGATGGGCTTGAACATGCCGGCCCGCACTGTTCTGTTCACGGCGCCCCGTAAATTCGACGGCAAAGACTTCCGTTGGATCACATCAGGCGAATACATTCAGATGTCCGGTCGCGCCGGCAGAAGAGGTCTGGACGAGAAGGGAATTGTTATATTGATGATAGACGAGCAAGTGAGTCCGGCCATCGGCAAGGCTATTGTTCAAGGTAAACCGGATCCGATCAATTCCGCGTTTCACCTGACCTACAACATGGTCCTTAATCTTCTCCGTGTAGAAGAGATTAATCCAGAATACATGTTGGAAAGAAGTTTTTTCCAGTTTCAAAATCAAGCTAGTATTCCACTTTTGTACAATAGTAAGTATACGCGCTATTGACACGTCATTTGTAATTAGGTAACGGTTATAAAAATTAAGGACCGCATTTTAATTGCGTTTTCAGAAGTGAAAGAGCTGTGCGATTCGTACAACGTCGTGACAGTCGAGCGGTACGACGAGATATCTTCTTATCACGACATACGCGAGCAACTGAACCGTTTGACAGAAGAGTTCCGATCGTTTTTAACCCGGCCGGAATATCTCGTTCCGTTTCTACAGCCTGGCAGACTGGTTAAAGTGTGTATTCGCGTGCGATTCAATACTACCGTCGCACTTTTGACGTGGCTCATTTTTATATTGCGCACATTTGCAGGTGAAAAACGAGTTCGAAGCGTTCGATTGGGGTATAATAGTGAATTTTAAGAAAAAGACTCCAAAAAATCCGGTGAAAGACAAGACCGTTATCATCATCGACGTTTTGCTTCACATATCGAAGGATTCTAAAGAGACCACCGCAATTCCGTGTCGCGAGGACGAAGAAGGCGAGATGGAAGTGATTCCCGTTTTGCATAATCTGATCACTCACATCAGTTCGCTCAGATTGTACTATCCGAAGGATCTCAGACCGTCCGACAATAGAAAGAGCGTTCTGAAAACAATACGCGAGGTGAAGAAGAGATTCCCGGATGGTCCGCCGTTGCTCAATCCTATCACAGATATGCGTATAGAGGATCAGGCTTTTAAGGAAATAGTGAAAAAAATCGAAACGCTAGAAAAACGACTGTATGCACATCCCTTGCACAAGGTCAGCAGTTTAATATGTTTAGAAACTTTTTTTTTCTTTAGATAAAACAAACCTCTTTCTTTTTATTTAGTTTGGTTTTGCGATAACTCTCAATCTCATCGACTGTTCACAGGATCCCAATGTGAATGAATTGTACGAACGATTTTTACACAAGGAGGAATTGGCTGCGCAACTCAAGCAAGCAAAAGAGGAATTGAAACAGGCCAAATCGATACTTCAAATGGACGAACTCAAGTGCAGAAAGCGAGTTTTGAGAAGACTGGCGTATTGCACGTCGGCGGACGTGATAGAAATGAAAGGGCGCGTGGCGTGCGAACTGAACGGCGCCGACGAACTACTGATGACCGAGATGATCTTCAACGGTCTTTTTAACGCGTTAAGCGTGCCGCAAATGGTGGCGTTGATCAGTTGTTTCGTGTGCGACGAAAAATCGAACGAAATGCCCAAGAGCACAGAGGAGTTGAGCGGTCCGCTCAGACAGATGCAGGACCTGGCTCGAAGAATAGCGAAGGTCTCGACGGAAGCCAATTTGGAGTTGGACGAAGACGCGTACGTTGACCGGTTCAAACCCTATCTCATGGACGTTATATACGCTTGGTCCAAAGGCGCAACGTTCTTGCAAATTTGCAAGATGACAGACATATTTGAAGGTACTGCTTCAGCAGGAACGAGCATTTGGAACGTTATTTGTTTTTGCAAGCGGGTACATAAATACAATCGAAACCGCGTGTTTCAGGATCCATCATCAGATGTATGCGTCGCTTGGAGGAAGTGCTTCGACAATTGTGCCAAGCTGCAAAAGGTATCGGTAACACAGATCTAGAAATCAAATTCAGCGAAGCGATCAAACTCATAAAGCGAGACATTGTATTCGCCGCGTCCTTATATTTATGATGTGGAAAACTGTGTCATAGATTTTTTTCTCTACGTTTGTTTTATATATCTGAGAATTTATACAAATTCTTATTAAATTATGTGTTCCTGTGTATAAATTTTTCATTCATATCGCTCGCCGTCAACTGTCCGAAATGCATTTACATCGAAAACAAAAAGTAGCCCTAAAAACTCTTGTTTTAGACTTCAATTTATTCCTAGAAATTTAAAGTATATAATATATAGGTATATGCTGGAAAGAACTTGCTTCGTTTTCCTCTTTTTTATAAAATAAAATTACATTTTTGTCATGCACGTGACACCACCATAAAGGGAAAAGTTCAGCGTAAAAATGTACGATCCAGAAGGTAGATAGAACTCAGTGTGTTTGGCTATCTCGAGAGATTGTTAAATAAATACATTTTTTTTTTTTTTTTTTTTAAGAATATTCGAATTAATCCGATACTTAGTTTCTATATTTAAATTTAATTACAACACCTTATCATTTATCGTTCCTCTAAAATTACTGTTTCCTGCGGACAGAATTTCAGTTCCATCAACGTGAGCTTTGAATCCAGCGAAGTTAACTGAAACACAAATATTGACATGTTGCGGACGCTTTCAACAACGCCTTTGAAGGCCACAAGATCTTTCGGAAATGCAATCTTCTTTCAATTTGAGCAAGAGAAAGTTTGAGAGATAAAATATGAACAAAATGTATATATACAACATGAACATATTGCTTTACGTTACTACTTACATCTCTTCGTGGCCAATCAGAACAAGAGAGTATCTTATATTCTTCTGTAGGATAACCTTCCACGATGAGGAAGTTAAACAGCGTCTGTAGCGGTGTATCCGACTGAAATTTACGTTCGAGATATTCTCCGGCTGGCAGTCGCACTCTTACTTTCATTATGCCGTCACCCGCTCCCTGCTGCGGCTCGGGCGGCAAACTGGATTCCACAGCCTGTCTGTGAGCTTCTTTTCTCGCTTTCTCGGCCAATCTTTCGTTTTCGGCCTGCTCCTTTTTCCTCTTCTCAAGTTCCTCTTGCATCTGTTTCGCTTCTTCTTTCGCTCTTAAAACAATATATTACAAACATTACACTCATCTCTCGATGAAATCTTGTGCGAGAATATACTGAGAACATGACTGATCATTTACCTATCGGCAGCCAAACTTTCTTGGTACGCCCTGTCTTGTTCTTGCTTGACTCGTTCTCTGGCTTGTCGTTCTTCTTCAACGCCAATATCAGCTCGTCTTTGTTCCTATTTTCACAAGACATGTTAATCGAAGTGCCGTACAAATAATACACGTTTACACTTACCTGGAATACGTCGACAGCTTGTACCAAGTTGGTTAACAACTCGTTAACTCCCACATTGCCGTGTACAATGGCAAATATCTCTGTGTTAGATCTAGATCTCATAATAATCATGAGAACTGGCAAGGAATCAACGTCTATGCTCGACACAGCCAATGAACCGACGGTACCAAGGGTTTGATTTACAGAGTGCAAAAACCTAAAGTCGAATAAAATTTTTGTTTTTGTTGTCAAATACTCATACCGATATATTGATTAATTTTTCTCACACACAAGTGTCTCTTAGCGATATAAAAAAACATTCATACCTTTCTTTGTTCGATTCGTATGTAATATCCCAACCCCATACTATAAAATTTGCCGAAAGAAGCTGAAGCACCGTTTCGAAGCCTAACAATTGAGTACAAAAGACGTTCGCTAATACGCTGTTATCGTGATGCAAATATACAGCCAGTAATTTTCTCTGCAACGTTAAAAAAACATCAACCACATATTATTTTTCTTGACGTTACTTACGTAACGCAACAAGATTCACAACAAACCTCTTTCGCTGGTTTCAAACACGACTCTTTCAAGGCATCTTCAAATGTGCCGGCGAAAAATTCTGGATGTGCTGGCCCGTATCGCTTTTCGAATTGTTCCGCGAAATGTAACGTACCCATTACTTCGTCCACCACATTCTCTGGCACTGTTTGTGAGAAGAAAAAGAACGTTACGCCACAACAACAATAATAATTGTTATGATAACATTCTTTTTTTTTTTCATGTTCTAATTTACTCACTAAGACGTTCTATTTTAGTAGATTTAACATCGTCTATGAAAATATCGTCCTCGACGTTAAACGGTTCAGGAAATTGTTCGAATTCTTCTACATCTTCCTGCTCGTCTATGGAACTATCGCTGTCAACTAGATCTATGACTTTCTGCGAAACGATACAACAAACATCAAACTTGTGTTACTAGAAAACACTTTCTCCTACATGCTTTAAGCAAACACAAACCTTTTTGTCTTCCTTTGAAGGTAGCTTCCCGACTGACAAATCATGTTCCGGGTAACAAATACCGCTTTGTGCCAACATTACATTATCATCTTTTAAAGAACTAGGCCAACCCTTCCACTGTTGATTTCGTACTGGCACGTCTATTAATGAATACACATCTGTCTTCACTTCCAACACGGTACGTGTACCAGGAAACTTCAACTTATATGTTTCATTGTGCACCTCATCTTTCACGTTCAATGTGTAATTCTGACTCATGCGACTCGACAGGCTCACCCTTGATGAAAAACAAAGATTTGGTTATTTTTAGAGAAAGATATATATTATTGAAACGATTGCGAAGTTGCATTGACAAAAAGTTTACAACTTACGTATCATTAGCCAAGTCACCAATTTGCGATATTGATGACAGGTACAATGTGACTTCCCTAGGCAGCTCTAACGTTTGTAATACCGTATTTAATGTCTGTGGTTCCTTCTTCCATCCGTGAAGTATTTGTTGACAAGGTGTTACATTTGTCTTGAGAAATATAAGCTGCTTAAGATCCTCTGAAAAATTTGAATGCTTGCATTTTTTTTTAATTTCATCTACTGTGTCTTGATTTTTGACACTGTCAGATACTGATCCTCAACACTATTGAGACACACAATCTCAATCTATACTTACTCAAAGTGGATAATTCAGACAAATTTATCTTATAATCATTATCAAGGTAATTAATGTGGAATGTAAGTGTTCTATTCCTCATACAGCTCTTAGGTCTACTTGTCCCAGGTCTCGCATTTTCCGCTGTATCTGATACAACTTTTGGCGTATTACCTATTAGCTTTTTTGAGTTCTGAGCTGTAGCTTGTAACTTTGTTGAAGATGACTGTGGTATTGCTTTAATTTCCTCCACCATTTCTATGTCCGGAGCCATTTCGGAAGGTAGCTGTTGCGTACCTTGAGGCATAGCTTTGTTTATTGCAGCCTAAGCAAAACAAACACATATCAATACTGTGAGGATTTCATATATTACATTACTAACAAGGCAGAAAAGCATTATCGATTTATACGTACCAATAAGTCCCAATTTGTTTCTTCCAGATACAAAATAGCTTCTGTGAAATCATCGATTCCAGTGCAAGCCTACAAACAACACATTCGGAATTTCAAATTTAAAAAAAAAAGCAAAAACCCTCGTTTTGAATTCGGTTTAAAATGCAAATCAAACACGTGTCAACGAACTGCGCGCAGGACACGTTAATGACAGTTGTTTTGGTGCGAGAATTTTTCTATTATCCGGACAAAGAACGCGCGGAATGACGTGACAAAGAAATCAACGTTTCAGCGAATTTTGTTCAAGTTCGCAAATGTCAATTTAGAATCTGACAAATACATGACCCATACGTTCGATCGCTCGATCGAAGTTTCGAGCGCTGTCACAATTCCTGTGAAAACTCGCGAGCGAAAACTTCGTTCAAATGTCTTCAATTATTGTCAATGTCATCGCACGAAACTTTCCTAACCTAACCCCAACACAAAGCATTTTGCAAATGTGCAAACAAAGTTGCGCGATGAGTATTCAGAATGATTACCTGAAAGTCAGCCAGTATCGCGTCCCGATTTTCGGCCATCGCAACGTTACTTCAATACGCAAAACTGTGTGACGACTCGCGGAAAACGATACTCCTCCTTGTGGTCTCGCGAATCTCGCGTTCTATTATCTCTCAACTATGTTACAAATATATATATATAACACGAGCAACACCATGAAAACCATTGCCATCCATTGCCTTCTTCAGCCTTCGTCTTTGATGAGTAACACGAGAGTGAGTGGAAAATATTTAATGACGCCTAGTGTATTTCACCCCAGTGTTAAGCATGGGAATGTGCTTCCACCTAGACGTCACAACCATCTCTTATTTACGATTTGGACGGGTTTTCATTGCGCATTGGATTTGATTAATCGTCACGCTCATTGGTCGGGCACGCGAGCGCTCTCTGGTGACGTACCGAACACAAGTTGCAACGTACACATGTACCGGTCCGGTTCTTAAATGCACGAAAACGCAGTTGAGAAAGAACAGACCTGTGTTTTGGCGGGATTTGCCGAGCGGAAACGGAAAACGGAGTTAAGGACGTTTTCAAGTTTTGAATCGCTTGGTTCGGTGCTCGGATCGTCTTACGCGAGAGTACCGAAATTGTCAAATTGCATTTAATTCCGCAATTAACCCTGTTCTTCGGTAATGCGATGAATCAGTCTGGATCATTCTTGGCATCTTTGTAGCGTACGATTGCAAATAAGATTAACACATACATACATTTGCACAGAGGTTATGTGCACGCAGCTGACATGCTGTCAACATTGGCTCTAGATTCCTTTATTTAACAATTATCTAGATATAATGACACAAACCGTCCGGAGAAAGTGAGTCTGGTGAGATTTGTATAATTTACCGCGAAAGAAATGAATACATTGCGCACGCGTCCCGATTTGAAATCGCCGATGGCGGTGGGATCTCACAGCATGTTTTTCAAAATCTGTTTGCATATCCCTCGTTCCAGATGATTCTCGTCAACCTGATAACAAATTTGTGTTTATGAGCCGATCAAAATGGGCGATGATGAAAGAAAGGAAGCGTGCACAGAGTTTATTAAACGTCTCAAGTGTAAGTGGGTATATTGCAAGTATTTTTTTATATTTATGTGAAAAAAAATGACTAATTTCAATTATTCTCTTGCAGCAAACCCAAACAGATATCCTGATTTTAATGTATCTGTTGCCATTTTACAAGAAGAAGCTGCTACAAGAGGATTGGATGATGATCTTCTTCAAAAACTCTCAGATCTCATTCTACATACAGACTTAAGTTAGTGTAAAAATTAACATTACATGGTGTTATGTTGTACATGTGGTAGCTTTGATTCTTTTGCATTTTCACAAATGTAATACATTTTGAATTTATACATTAGATGCAACCAAAGCAACAGTGTTAATAAAATGTCTCATTCCAAGATACAAGGTACCTAAAGAAATAGCAAAATCTATGATTACTTGGTGTATATCGACTGATCTACCGGTTACTGTTTCCACACTCATTGTACAATGGATCATAGGTAATGTAATTCCCTGTGAAACTAAATTGTAAAAAGAGTTTATGTAAAATATAATTAAAAAATGGAATATTTTATATTTGTAATTTATTATATGTTCACAGGCTTGTGGGATTATGAATTAGTAGATAGAAGATTAATCAGCATATATTATGATGTTTTTTTCTACATGATACTCAAGAAAGAAAAACTGGTAAGATATAAGCAATCTTTCTATCTTAATTGACATTTGAAAAAATTGATGAAATATGTATTTTGATTATTTTATTAACTGTAAGTGATGTAAAATTTAGGAACGTCATTTAGCACGTCTCATCTATGTGTCAACAAGACCAGAAGATGTTACTCGACGAGATGTCTTAAGATTATTGAATCTTCAGAAGAAATATTCTAAACCTCGTGCACATATCACTGCATTACTTTTGTAAGCACAAATGATTACAAAATATTCGTTTGTCATTGATGATATTAATCATTTTGAAACATGTTCTCAGCTTGTTCAAGTCGTACAAGCCGGAATTAGTACCGGAAAAAATAAACTCTGTGAATATAGAAAGTGTGTGGAAATCAATACCTGAAAATATGCGAGTAGCGCTAGAAGATGCCAGGGATCGTGCAGAAATTCAACAGTCTCAAAACGTTCAAGCTTATTTTAATTGGAACGTAGCACAGGTATAAAAATTTCTCTTATATTAAAATATAACATGCAGTTCTGTGTTGAATGATTTATATGAATGGACCATAAAAATGCATTGTCTACGCTTGTAGAAAATCAAGAAAAAAAAACTGGAGCTTTTGCCTTCCGTGGGATACTTTCATATTGGTTCGAGTATTTTTAAAAGCGAAAATGCAAAGTTGATTTTTGATATAAACAGGTGAGTGTACTATATTGTAACATGCATTGAAATATGCAATATTAACATATATATGATGTATATATATTTTAGCATAGAAGACTTGGGAAAGTATCATCAAAATGTTGAATTACCTTGTAAAGCTGTTTCACTTTTGACAAACATGGCTGGTTATCATCTTCTTACCTACGCGGATATTCAGTATCAAAGTAGATTTTCATATAATCTCTACAATACACTGATAAGAGGTACGTGTATATGGATATTTATTTAGAAAAGAAAGCGAGTTAAACATAATATATAAAAACATGATACATATTTGTGAAAACTTATAACTTTTTCACACTCGTGTAATTAATACTTCGTCATCTTTCACATTTAAGCATTTATATTAGAAAGAGAAAAATTCTCTGAGGAACAAATGGATCAATTTCTTGCCATGACGGTTGAATTCTCCCGATACATGCAAGAGGGAGTTCTCGTTACCAAATTGTTCTTCGACGAATTCTTATATTACAATACAGGAGAACATCTTCAGAAGATGCTGCACTTGTTAGAGTGGATGACTTCCATAACAGTAACTGGTATCTAATCAAAACGTTCGGATATGACACTGTCAAAGATATATTACAAGCTTTTTCATTTTCAGAGTTACAAGAAAATATTCTGATACATGTACGAAATATATTTTTTGAATCGACTTTAGCCATGAAATGTGAAATAATTAAATCTTTGCAGAAACTGATTACAAACTTGGTAAGAATTAATACTGTTTTTTTATAAACGTTTTTATTAAAAAATTATATATTTTACAGAATGATTATTTTATTTAAAAAGATGGTTACATTAATTATATTGGTTACATTAATTATTATATTACAGTTTGTTAGACAAGGACTGGAAGAACCGTTCACAAATGTATCATGTTTTTTACATCAAAAGCCATTAGAAAATTTACCCGAAATTATATCTGTGCTTACAACGATATCGGAAAATCTTATCGTACATGGATTGAATATACATAAATATGATGTTGTGTTATTGTCGGAAAGCTTAACTTTTTATGAAGAGGTATACATAAAAATCAACAAGTAAAAAAATAATTTAGATATACATTTAAAATTGAATTAATATAAATGTTTCATTACTATTGTTTATTTAGTTTTGTTTTTTGCTTTTCTTTTTAAAGATCTGCACATTAGAAAGCCGTAGTCACATTTTATCTTGGACATTGGCACCTCCAGCGGTTATTTATGGAGCATTTGCTACAAAAAGCTGTGCCATTTTGTCAAGAGTTTGCACATTGTTGTTGAGGTACCGAAGTACTGTTACTTACTATTTCAATGTTACTTCTGTTTTTTTTTTTTTATGTTTTTTATTTACTAAAAGCTTTGGATTCTTACAGATATCGCGAAATGAGTCCATATTTTCGTCAAATTCTGCCAGTAAACGTGTATAAAGAAAAAGTTCACATTATATCTATTTATGCACTTGATCTTTATAAAGCATTGTGGCAGGATGAGGTGTGTATATTCAAACTCAAAATAAGCGAACGTACATTGACGTAAAATTAAAACATTTGTTTGTAAACAGCCTTTTAGTAACAGAAAGGATGGTTACTTTTTAAGAAATGTCTCGGAAAAAGTTATTCGCGATCTAGATGATTGCGATCTGGATTCTTCACTGAGTGTTAGTAATCATTATGCAGTATTACCCTATAAATACACAATAAACACCACGGGCTTAGACATAAGTACAAAGGAAGTACGTATTAACTTCTTTTATTATTATACACATTTAATTATTAAATATATATACGTTATTACAAGAGTTTACGTTTCTAGGCTGCTATGAGTATGGCTTTGTATTATTATCCTGCAGTGAATAAATTTATTAGTGCGTTTGACGCAAAATGACATATTTGAAAATTGCTGTAAGAGAGAAAGAATTCATTTTTTACTTTCTCCAATCTGCAGTTTGTACATATACAGTTGCAGTAGTCAAGGAACTACTGTATTAGAGTAAATATGTGAGATACAAAAAAAGTAAGTTATTTAAAATTTTTGTTAAAAAACAATTTACAAAACAATTTATCTTTATTAGCAAATAAAACAAAAAATCGGTGCAATAGTCCTGTTTCCTTTATTACCTTTTATGTAATAAGCTTATTTCTTGAAGGCAAACTTGTGTGTGATGAAAGGATTTACACAAGTTCTTCTCGAGTAATATATTTAAACAAAACTTTGCGTAAAGAAAATTACATAAAATATATGCACATTGATATATATATATATCATATTTTATTAAAAATTAATAATGAAAACATATAGCAAAAAGAAAATATATCAATATAAATTTCGGAATAAAATATATATGACAGAATCTATTTTGTATTACACTTGGGGCATATCTTATTCAACGTCTCTTTATTCGCCTGAACTTATTACAAATAATAACGCAAATAGTAGCGATTACGTTTTGATAACGCAAAATAACGAAAATTGCTAGTTCGTGTCACATACTCATTAGTGGATCTCTCTCTCAAGTCTTACGTTTTTCGGATTGATTACACTAAAGGCAGTGACTTTAGCTTAAATCGTAAAAACTGTTCAGTAAAAACAATATTATATGTACACGATAAAAATTACGAAAACCTTGCTGAAACTAATTTCAACGAACATGTAAACGCACTTATATGGCACGAATGAAGTTATAACCGTCATCTAATATGTCTGCAAAATATCGGCCACCTTTATATTTCTTGTTAATGCGCGTGATAAGATATGATATAATCTTCATGTTAATCTTTCTATTATGTTACTATAATTAATGATTTACGCAAATCTTTGATACCGTTTTAATTATATTCTCATTAACTTCCTCCCTTTAGCTATTTTTGAACGAAAATTTGTCTTTTCAATTGCACAAATTTCATAAATAATCGCACAAAAATATGGAAAAAGATATGGAAATACATTTTATCTTGCATTTTTAGTGTAAAATGTTTTACGCGATGTATTCGCGATCGTACATATGTATAAAAACAAACTTCAGCAATATATATACAATATATATATTATGTAAGTGGGTTTGCACAAAATTATATGTAAAAATGGTTTCTTTTCGTGAATATGTTTAATTTTACAAATGAGTAAAGCAAACATTTGTCATAAGATGTTTCACAGATAATATGTCAGACTCAAAAAATTAAAATAATAACATGATTAATAATGACATGTGATTTTCAAATGCGGTTGTCGACTATAAGGATACTGCAAGAAGTGATAAATAAATACAACACGTTAATACGCGTATATGTAGATGACTAATACAAAAATAATAACTAAGTTTTCTAATGTGTTCTATGTTCTCATTAATTGTCTCTGTGTTGCAGATTCTAGAATATGCAAATTTCATTATGTGTAAATTGAAAATACGTTACGTTGAACGTACAATCCTGCGTTTAAACGTAAAAAATGTTTTGAGAGAAACACTTTTTATATGTAGATATCTGTTCACATTACATGCAGATATTTATGTCACACAAATGTGACATAAATATCTATAATTTCAGATAGAATAATTTCTCTCTCGCATGTTTGAGAACATCGTTTTTTTTTTCAATGAGTGTATGTAAGTAAAATGAACAGTAACTGCAGAAAAATACGAATTCATGAATACTGCAAACCAGACTACACACATCTTTGTTGTTTTATATATAATTAGATATTGTAAAACAAAAAGTTCGATATTTTTACGTTCGTGTGTTACAGTAAAAGTTTGGAATTGCTAGCAAATATATTCACTTGTAAATTGTACTCAGTAAACGCATACATTCACCAGTCAATAAATGTGTACGAATTCTTTCCGCTTTTACTGTAACATCCGTTTAAAGAAAAAATCAACTCGTATCCGCTCAAAACGATGCTATTGTTCTCTTTTTGTCTATTCTGACACTGATATGTATATTTCGAAAATATATCGAGATTTATTGCAATACGTATATAATAGATATTGAAACTTAGGATTCGAGTATTTTTTTTTTTTTTTTTTTTTTTTTTTACTACAGTTTAAAACACTTTAAACCGTAACAAATGCATATTTACATGCGCAATGTATATATATATATTTCTATTAATATCTACGCGCGATCTCTACATAATTCTTATTATCTAGAAGATTTCGTAAACTTAAGTCTGTAAAGTAATGCCTTTTCACTAAAGATATAACTGCGGATTTGAGCGAAAACGAGTTGCCGGCAGCATGGAATTATATTACTTATGCATTTATATATATATACATATATATATATGTATATATAAATGTTCTATGAATTAGAATTATAGAATAATCCCAAAACTTATGATGTAAAATAAATTTTTTGGCCAATATATCGAGAGAATATTCTCTATAAAGTAGTGGATCACAAAAGTAAGGCATTTTCGGATACATATTAATTGATTATAAGCATTGGGAATCTAATAATCGTTACAATAAAATCGTCATCTAACTTTTATCAATGTTCACATTATCTCTTAAATTTTGAAATCTCTATCTTTGGCACAGTGTGTTAATTAAGCAAGAACTAGTTTACATAATTATAACGTGAGAAACAATAAAATAAATGGAAACGTAAACGTGTACACGCCCAAAGTGGAACATAAAAATTTTCATGGACAATGTGCGCTTCTTCTTTTTAAACTTAAGAACTGTACCAATTCGTCCGTTCACAAAAGTATACATAAGAAATTTTGTCTAGGAATTGCTTAAACACAAGCTTACGTCACGAAAAGGAAACGTATTTAATCTTTAAGAGACTTAATCTCGTTATCGACTCTAGAATTAAAAATATTCTAGACGTATTTCTATACATGTATATAGATGTCGAAGATCTATAAACGCGAAATTTTTTTATAAAGTGTATAAATACAAATATAAATATATATTAATATTTACATTTGTAATACACTATATATATATATATATTAAATATATATTTATACTTATATTTATAACTTCATATTTTTCTAACAAAAGCAACTTCAAAACATCATTTATAGAGTGATCAGTCCATTTTACAAGTTACTCTTGACTTGAGTACTTTTGTGTACGCTTTGTCCATGTTCAAGTTTATCATCATATTCAGTGTTTTTAACACTCACACACTTGTTCTTGCACTGAAAACAAATTTACGTTTCACTTCACTTTTAGCAATAACACTTTTTTGTACATCGAGCAGTGCCTATTAGTGAAAGAACGAGATATAGAGATAACAGTTTCACAATTAACAGTAGAGCGATAAAATAAAACAGATCAGTCCGAACTGGCGTCACTATCCACATCCTCGTCCACTTCGGAGACTATACTTTCATACTCTACATCTGGCTCGTCATCTAGGAACTCATCCTCACCCTTTTTGCTCAACTTGCGTTTCTTTATAGTAGGCTCATCTTCCTGCGTTCGCTCTTTGCGAAATTCGTAGACTAGTGGATAAATGTGTTCGATTGCCGCTTGGACTGCAGCAACATTAGGTGCTGCAACATAACATAATAATTAGTTATTTCCAAAGCAGATTTATCTTTCGTGAAAATTACGCGTAATATTCATAGCAATTTTATTGTTATCAAACTTTCATAAATATACAAACCAGTTACAGTAACGCTTCCCGTAGAAAATATCTTCAGAGTGGCTTTTGGTTCTTTTAGCTTATATGTAACACCAGGATGTAATTCCGGTTCATAACTGTGTTAAAAAAAAAATGTTTTTATATACTTTATGTTTTCTACAATTTATAATTGTGTACATAACGTTGCTATATATTATACATATGTGCATTAACATATGAATAACAACGTAAACATCTATTTTTATATTGGAGTACTGAGGAAAACCATTATATATTATTTGTTATTAACATAATTTAATATTTTTTGCTATTAACAATGTTTTTTTTTGTTACTTACTCAGCATTTTCCTTGTGACATACTGAAAATGATGTTATCTTGATATCAAATGGCATGCAACAAGTTCCCAGGACATTAACAACCCTGTAATTGCTGAACCTCACTTTGTATCCAAGCTTTTGCAGGGAACGTGCAAATTTGCGCGCCGCAATTTTTGCTTGATATTCACTAGTTGCACCGGTGCAAGTTACTTTGCCGGATGACCAAATAGATGCTGTGGTGTACGGCCTCCTCAATTTCATGGTTATCATCTGAAAATATCACATTACACTCTATGTAAGCAAAAGTTTGATATAGAGAAGAAAACATTAAGTAATATGAAAAAACTGTCTACTTGGTTATTATGAAAACAAAACAACAGTAACTTTTATTATCAGTTTTTAGCTGTTATTATTGTAATATAATCTCTGACACTTCTCTTACATAATAATCGACACGTATAAAAGATATTTTGTTACATGTGTCTCGTAATCCAATATCTCTTAAAATGCTGAATCTACAAAAATGTATCATGTAGATTTCTAAGATGTTGCAACAGGATATTAAAATAGTTTTGAGAGGCAGACTAGCATTAATCTCTAATGATCCATTGTTGCATCAATGTGTTATTTAAAAATCATTTTTCCAACTACAAAACTACTTTAACTTGAATCGTAACTTATCAAATTTAAGTTTTGAGATATTGGCTCGATATTTGATTTTTATAGTAAAATGTTTTTCGTAATAATTTCAGTGAAAAAGAATAAATATATATATATATGTATAGATGTATAAATAATCAATACATACAGCATTTTCTCTTCTGTACTCAACATTTGATCCCTTTTGTGCTATTTCTCGCAGGTTTAAATGACATCTTACACTGAAGCTACAGACTACATTATTAATAACAATATCAAGCGCGGGCTCTTCGGCAACTTCGGAAGCTTCGGCCTCGGCCACAATCTCGGGATTTACGTAAGATTCAATTTGTCCATTACATAAATCTTTGTCGTCTGTGGTAGAGTCGGCATTGTCCACATTATTAACATGTTCTACATGATTTACATTATCCACATGGTTTAACGGTTTATTGGTTAATGGTTTCATGCCATTCTCTTGAATAGCAGTTGCCATAATATTATTGTGTGCCTGTAACACATATAACAAATTCAATATATGTTTTAATATTATTGCGTGTATTTACATTATCAAACTTTAACACATTAGATATCAAACACACGCTTGTTTTTTTAGTTTACTTCTTTTTCTGTTGCTTATCTCAGATAATATTGCTAACAAAAGAAAGCTTGAAAAAACAAAGATAAATAAAATATAATTTTTCTAACTTTCTGAGATAAACTGAATGTGAAGGATATATAAGACATAGGATAAACTAAATTGTATTGTTTATACATTGATAAAGAACTTTCTTCTTTTTATTGTTATAAACACATCTTCTATACATTTTTTCAAGTTAAACGTTAATAACAAATAATAACTAACTAAGCAACTTATATGTCCTCTTTTTACTTTTTATGAGAGCTCTAACTTTAAGAGAGGCTTTCAGATTTTATTTGTTATTACAATTTCTTTTCATTTACAAACTCATAAAATAAAACATTAAGTTACTCATATCTTTGCTTACAGTAAAATTAATACTGAGGTAACAGTCTCTACGTTTAATAATCGCTGCTGATAAAAGCTAACATCTTACAACAACTTTCTTCAACAGAAATAATTAAAAATGTCTAATTTAAGTTTTATAAAACAATAATTTCCTTGACTTTGTAGGTACAACGTGAAGGAAGGCTTTTCGAGTCGGCGGAAATATCGCATTGATTGAATTCCTATTCGGCACCCGCTTTTTACATCGGACAACGCGATGAAATAACAAACGCACATATTATATATTCGTTAACTTCGTGAAACAGGACATGTAAAATCATGGGAAAAGGACTCGAGCGAAGTGCGATGCTCGCTGCGCGCGTTCGCACGTGGGAGAGCTCATCCCGGACGAGATTCGTGAAGACCCGGAGGAAGACACCGGGATCTACGATCCCGGTGTGCCACCTTCGTGCACGAGAACCCGTTCCTGTAAACGTCACGTTTAAAAGCAACCGCGAATTGACAGCGGAACGAGAGGAAAACCACCGCCACGACGTGCGCTCCCCCGAGAACGTTCCACGACGGAAACCGCTCGACGTAAACTGGCGCGAAAGCGATACTTACACCGTGCTTGATGCAAGTGTCGCAGATCGTTTACGATCAGAGGAAACTTCTTTGTTGACAAGCGCAAGCAGAACGCAAAGGTAGCTCAATAACCAGTGCCATTGTTCCCAGCCATATTCGCTAGTCTGGCAACTACTGACGACCCAAGCGAGTAACCGATGGCCGTGAAACTGCTCGCGACACATAGATGGGATCAACGAGGTTTGCGACGAAGAACCGGCGCGAAGTTGTACACGAGGAAGATGTCGTGGTAGTCAATCACTTCTCGTAAAAGACGCGCGAAGAACCCCACGTATTTCCCTATGAGCGCATTCCCGCGTGTGAGAAATTTGTTAAGCCGCGTTTAGATGGATCTGCGATGGACTCGTGGAAGTATAAACAAATTGAGGAATAAATATCTAATACAAAAGATGGCCATGTTGCTCGGTGTTTTTTCAGACGTGTAACAAAATTTCCGACGCAGCGTATGAGCAATTTCTACAGAAAAATGCCGGGAAAGTGCTAAACACGATATTTATGTATATCTTGATTTTACTCACACAAGCGCTACCTGCGGTGAGACCACGTGTGATTGGTTGCCGAGGCTTTTTTCATAAAAACAAAATTTCGATGCTTTCCGATCGCAAGTCGTAGCTTGCATAAAGAATAGGTTAGGTTTGTTTTTTTTCCCTGAACTAGCTGTACTAGTTCAGAGTCTTTTGTGTAAGAAAGCATAGTGTGTCTCACTCACACTAGTAGACACTGTGTTACACATTGTCGCTTGTGTAGGTAGGTAGCTGAAAAGCATCCATAAATCTTTCTTCAACATTTGTGTGACCGGTAAAATATCGTGCGGAAAAAAATCATTCTTTACAAAAAGAAAAAACATCCTGCGTATGCAGAATTTATGAGTTTTCTCATTTTTTTTACAAGCACTTGTGTCAGAAAAAATATAAATTACAAAAGAAGCTGAGAGAGAAGTTTAAAACTGTGACGCTTTACTAACACAATGTCCATTTGTGTAAGAAAGAGCATATCAGTGTGTCTCACTCACACTAGTAGACACTGTTACTCATTGTCGCTTGTGTAGGTAACTGAGAAGCACTCATAAATACTTCTTCAACATTTGTGTGACCGGTAAAATATCGTGCGGAACAAATTATTCTTTACAAAAAGAAAAAACATCCCGTACAGAATTTATGAGTTTTTTTTTTTTTCATTTTTTTTACAAGCACTTGTGTGTCAGAAAAAATTGAAATACAAAAGAAGCTGAAAGAAAGAGAAGTTTGAAGCTGTGACGCTTTACGTGTATTTGAGTTCAAAATAATAAATCAGTCTTTTATAATAGTTGGGTTAGTTGAAGCTTGGGATAAAAATGTTATTGTTCCTTTTACTTTTTTCTATTTGGCTTCCTGTGTTTTTTTCTTCCACTTTTTTCTCTAACAAATAGCTTCGAAAAAAGTTGGGATCATAGCTTAGGTTGGGGCGAATGGGAGAAGATTATGGGAGAAGACCAATTGTATGGTACGAATATACAAAGCACGTGCAGAATATATGAAACACGTGCGATACGCAATATTAATGATATTATCAATTTCCACTGAATAGCATTATTTTTCAATTGTTAATATTAATTATATGTGATTATGTTTTAATGTTCATCACTTAAAGCGAATGCGTTTTAAAACAAAACAAATATTTCGTCGTTAAAATGGCGAAATGAAGAGAAGAAATGAGCAATTTTTTCTCTTTCCCTGTAAAATTAAATGAAACAAAACCTTATCTTACCGTCGTATCAAATAGCAAGTTTTCGATACATTGATCCTCGTAAGATGAATCAGATAAGCAATTGTTATAAACTTCCTCCGTGGGATTTGTATTTGATATTTGGTTGTATGAAGAAATTTCGTCAGATTGAATTAAAGAATTGTAGCCAAACAAGTTAAAATCCAAATCTCTCCTACGTCGTTGATGTACCGTGTCATCAAATGTAGAATCGGAAAGCAGATCCAGACTATCGAAAAATAATTGTTCCGAAGTACTGTACGCGTCGCTCCCATGACGTTCCGAACATTGCATTTTCCTCTTCGACATCTTCTTTCTTCCTTGAGTATGTAATTGTTGGTGTTTCTTCCTCAATTAAGTACACGTCTGTTTAGGAAACACTACTGTTGTATAGATTTAATTAATTGCACTCTATTGCTTTTTATTAATAATTAAAAATCGCGTTTCTTCTTTCTCTTCCTTTACTACTTAGCGATTCAACTTCAGATACTTCTGTGACCTTCTGATGCACGTATGCGACTGATGCATCTCTTTAGTTGCACCATCTTTATTAACTGCAAGGTGGAACCGAATAGATAATTCGCGACCAATCAGAGCAAAGTTTACCATAATTTGAGATTAACTTCCTTTATTCTGATTGGTTAAATTTAAATCTAATTTTCATTCATATTCTGACGCGGCTTACAGGGTGCGTTTACATGACAGCATCGAGGATGTGAGGATGCGCAGTGGCGATTACACAATTCTGGTGCAGCTTGGAAAAGAAACCTACATGGACTGCTTGATGTTTCCACGCTGTAATGGAGATGTAACGCGCCTCTGTTGACTAAATAGAAAAGTGAGAACTGCGATGGTACAAGACGAAGGAGAGACGGAATAAGTCACGCTTCGCTGTGTCACTTGCTCTAGAGATGCTCTACAATTACGATTGAGGTATGCAATTAATTGTAATTCTGCATACTCACTTTCAATTTTCTTTATTGCTTTAAGTTATTTTAATTTACTTTTAATTTACTTGCTTTGTTACATTGACCTTTGAGCAATTTAATGTATAATTTAATTATAATGTGATATAGATGATTTTCTTAAGCACTGCCTCAGGCATCTTGTTTCAAAAACTATTAGTCTTGTTACATATGAATAGACATTCGACAAAAACATTTTGGTTTGCTACAAAAAAAGCTCGGAATTTGAAAAACCACTACGTGCGCAAAACGAAAAAAAACTGCTAGCGGCTTCCTCGGGCTCTTGTTCCAAAAAAAAAGATGTTCAATTTGTCACGATAGAAGGGACCCGGAATGTTTTCGGTTAATTAGCTAATTACATATAAATTGTTATATTATTGTCATTAATTATAACTTCAATCAATTATGTTACAGTTTCAATCGTTTATTGTAACAAAAAATGTATTTTCAGAGATTTTGATACAACAACAACGCACAGATTGCCGGCAGATACATCATCAATCAATTGTATATATACATATATGCAATATATATCTCTGCAGATCTCATTTACACGGTGGCCTCGTGTCTGCTCTAACTAGGGCGCGCATTGAAGTCACCAGTCAAGTGCCGCCTATTTGGAAACATTAGAACACCTCGGATGTCGTCACGGAATATATTATGAAGATCAGTCACATATTTCAATCATAAGTAATCATGTATTAACGTATCTATAAAAAAAGAACTCAACGAATGAATACCGCAATTAATAATAGAGGAAACGTATAAATTATCCTATTAGATAACACCTTTCTCAAGAAAGAGACCGTACATTAAATATACATCCTGGATCCTCCGAATCACACATATCCGGATAACTTTCCTCCAGAGCCTAGACATCAGGATCCCCCGGTGCGTATCTAGCCGGCGTGTTATTTTTGCTTAACGGTAAAAGATGCGACCAGCGGCAACCGAGGTGGCAGAGGAGGCGGAAGAGGGAACCTGCACTGCTCGGTTTCTTGCAGCCATGATTGGTAGTGGCCGTCCGTCAGTGCTTGCTAAACCGTCGCGGTGAGAGCAGGTGCGAATATATACTTTCTTAAACTCTCCGATTTGTTCGGATGTAAAATCCTTCGTGTTTTTTTTTTTTTTTTTTGCATCGTTTAAACGGGGACAAGTGTTGGTAGCAGCAAACACGGTGAACGGATCTTCCGGTTGAGACGTTTCCTCAACGTCGTAAGCGGAGGAAGTTGTGTCCTTCCGTCTCACTTAATCAGGTGAGTCACCTTGAGAAACCGAATTATTTCGCGCGATGACGCCGACCTTTTTGTCGCCGCCGTAGTGAGATGGAGAGAAAGAAAGAGACAGAGAGAAATCTCTTCGGGGCAACGTGTATAATATGCGTAGCTGATAACGCGCTGAGATCTCGGTCGTCTGACGAGCTGAGACGATTTGTCGTTGTTTTTCACGCCTGTGTCCTGAATCCGCGTCGGTGAAAGTCGCGTCGCTACGACGCGGATCCCACTGGCGATGCTTTCGGCGGAGCCATGGTAATTCCGTGAGGAAAATACCCATAGACGACCACTGCTGTTCAATCGACAGGACGTTTGACGGACCAAAATAAAATTTGATAATTGCTCGATTTGCAATGTAAACAAATAGAAAGTAGAATAGCACGCGTGTACTTTCCATGTGCCGGAGAATTTCGCTCTATTATACGACGGAATGTCCCACTTCTCACCCATTATGTTCTCAACGACAGTTTCTTTGATCAAATTACAGTCGATTGTCCCGAGCAATGCCGCGTCGAGAGAATAAATCGTCACGTTTTCTTCTTCTTTTGAGCGAAATAATTAAGCGACCGTATACATACATATACGCACGCACACCTCGCACATGTCTCCACAGAGAAAGAAACGGAGCAGGTGTGTGCGCGGAGAATGTAATTGAATCCTACTAATGTTACAAGTTTCAGCGCTTAGGAACCCAATGCGATCTTGTTTCTCGCGTAAAATATTTGACATTCGCACGTTCCAGTTATCTTCTCGGGAAAAAAAATCCGTGGACTTTTCTTTATGTGTATATTTCTATACTTAGACACAAAGGTCGGCTGTTCGGATCTTATCTTTGTTAGATTGCCTTAAGTTCATCCTCAGATAGATCCGCGTAGCCAATTAGACAACTCGGCACGCGGCTTCTTGAAGACGAACTTGAGATGATCTTGAATTTAAAATGGGATTTTAATGAATGTACCGCTCACGAGGTTGCGTTCGAGGATCTCAACGCTATTATTGCGACTTCAGTCGCTTTTTAAATGATAAAACATGAATTAAATGATAACGCAATAGCGTTGATAGCGCGTCTCCCTTGCGAAAAAGCAGTCGTCAACTTTCGAAAATGCAGCAGATATTTTGTTACTTCCTCAATCGACGTGTGTGTCATTTAATATTTTTTACAGACTACACCGGGACGATTGGATAATCGAAGGATTAATATCCCACATCAAAGTATTACGTGAACAACAAACTTGTTTTATAAAAATAATTGTCTCGGCAAGTTATTGCGCAAGTTGCCGGGATTTCCTACCTTTTCTGATGTCACAATTTTAAATATCCGCTGACAGTGCGAGTGAGGAACAAATCTTCAACGTGTGTTTATTTGGTCATTCTTTTCCTCCTCGATAATTTCTCTCGTTTTACTCGAACCGTTCGGAATTGATGACGTCTGTACGATCGTCTGTACGATAAATTCCCGGAAAAGCCGGTAGTATCAGGAGTTTCGTAAAAGAGAGAGAGAAACGTGCGCGACAACATAATTACCGGCACCTGTACACACACACACGGGTGTGCACATTGTGTTACTTGGCTACATAATTGCATCTAATTACTCGTATAACGTTTGGCAACATTCTTGACTCGTTCGTTTCCGTCTTTATTACCGTCTTCCGAGTTTTCACTCCTGTAATTTCTTTCGCGGGCGTTGTAATTAAGAATTATGATTAATTATTTTTCTATTGTAAATCTAACGACGACAATCACGTTCGACGAAAGAACGTCTTAAACGATTTTGCAATCAAATAACTGCTAACGCGTATTTTTAGCAGAGAAAGAAAAAACAATATTGTCAAGTTAAAGTTTACATCTAAAAGCGACGTGTTTTGCAGATGTTATATAAAGAGTTTTGTCTTTTTTTTTTTTTCGCAGGTTCGTTTAACCGTGGAAGACATGGGATGGCGAAGCTTTCTGATAGCTGTTCTGCTATCGGGAACAATTTCAAGCATTACTGCCGAACCGTAAGTATCAAATGCTATATTGACAGATAAGTTCTTATTACTTGGAAAAAAACACATTTAATTTTCTATGTGAAACAGATGAATGATCTGTCTGTTCGCAGACACAAATAAAATGCTATTGACAGATAAGTTCTTATTACTTGGAAAAAAACATATTTAATTTTCTATGAAACAGATGAATGATCTGTCTGTGTTCACAGACACAAATTTATTTGCAAAAAAACAATCGCAAAGAACAATAGTTTTTTTTTTTTGTGGATTTTACTCACAAATAACATAATCGAGATGTGGCGTGTAACGACAAAACCGTATCTGTATCACTGATCTGTGAATACCGTAGTGTTTTCTGTAACGTGACGTGGAAAATGTCAATGTGCGTTCAGCTCAACAAAATAATTACAAGTTAAACAATGGACGACACAATAGACACATCTTTAACAACACCTGAGGGTTTTCAGAGAGAGAAAATCGCGTGAGAAAAACAGCTACTAGCTGTATATTTTTCCAGCAGCAGATTTCTCAGCTGATAGATAAACATTTCTCACTTTCTGTAATTGTCTATTTTTTTAGTTTGTATTTCTGTTTTTTCCACAAAATGATAGATTATTTAAAAATATTGCCTCATCATCCAAAACACTTGATCCTGACCGCATTTTTCTGAAGGATTTTTCTTTAGAATTCTTGTTCTGTTTATAGATATTACACAATTATCGCGCCGAAAGTGGTACGTCCCGATTCGGAATATCATGTAGCGGCCAGTATCACCGGCATATCGACACCGTCAGTAATATATGTTGAGTTGACCGGTGAACTCGATACAGGAGGAATATTCAACGTTTCGCAGAGCGTAACCGTCGAGCCTTATTCGACGAAAATCATACGATTAGACGTACGTATAAATAACAAACTTGAAATGAACCGTTCACAAACTAATATTAGTGTTTACTTTAGAGCTGATTAATTTTTTTTTAATGTCAGATCGGAGAAACCACGCCGGGGAAGTACAAACTCACAGCGCGCGGTCTCTCGGGTATCAATTTTTACAAAACAAAAGAAATCGATTATGTGCACAAAAGCTTTTCTGTTTTCATACAAACCGATCGGGCGATCTACAAGCCCGGACACAAGGTCATGTTCCGATGTGTCATATTGGACTCGAGACTGAGACCAAGCATTGTCGGACCGACGGATGTGTATATTATTGTAAGTGTATCTCTTGTGTCAGCTTTTTTTACTATAAAAAAAATTGTTTTTGATTGATTTAAATACGCAGAAATAAAAAATATAAACATAAGAATTGTTTATTCTAACGACAGGATGGGGATGGAAATCGTATCAAACAATGGAATCGTCCACCGGTGACTCATGGAATCTTCAGCAGTGAATTGGAATTATCGCAATCGCCAATATTGGGAAATTGGAAGATTGTTGCCACTGTGGGCGATCAGACGTTCGAAAAGGAGTTCGAGGTCGCGGAGTACGTCTTGCCGAATTTCGAGGTGACGATCGATTCGCCGAAACACGTGCAATTCAAAGAATCGAAAATTGTGGCAACTGTTCACGCAAAGTAAGTCTTAGCAATGATAAAGAAAACAGTTTTTACAATGAAGACTTATAGGAGAGTGAAAAGAGTTTTTTTTTCTAACACTTACATATAAAATATTCATTTGTAAGTGCACGATAATTTAAGGTACACGTACGGAAAGCCGGTAAAGGGTGAGGCTACAATAACGGCTTATCCAGACATTTTTTCTGGCGTCATTCAACCGATATTTCAACAGCCTGTGAGAAAGGTCGTGCCAATTGATGGCAAAGTAACCGTCGATTTCGATATCTTGTCTGAATTGAGGTAAGTCCAACGTGTAAAGACATACCGCAATTACAATTCAAATGTTATTTTATCAAAAAATTTGTACAAGGTTCTGTTTCACCACATATTCTGTTACAAAAAACTTATGCTTTAGACTGACAGATGAATACGAAAGACCGATTATGATCGAAGCGGTGGTGGAAGAAGAATTAACCACCAGAAGACAAAACACTTCGGTGCAAATAACGTTACATAAACACAAGTACACAATGGAATTGATAAAAACGTCGGAGTATTTCAAGCCGGGATTGAAATTTACCGCTTTTGTAAGTGTATTTTGTTGTAAAACGCGTGTCAAAAACAAACGAAATGGAATATTTCGCTATTGCGCATTGTTTTTTGTCTAGCTGAAGCTGGCATATCACGATGGATCACCGGTGCAAGATACCAAACATCCCGTTCTGATCGCGTACGGCTACACGTACAATCAATCAGCGTACTCGAATATTTCACGCATGCTGGACGAGCACGGCATGATACAATTGGATTTCTATCCGCCCACATCGAGCAGTAACATTTCTTATCCTCTGAACATAGAGGTAAAGTTATTAAACACTTTTTTGTTGTATGTTAGACACATATATATATAGTATATTTGATTGTCTGTGTACGTGCAGGCACAATACTTGAATCTTCACGAATGGTTTCCCGTGACCAATCAAGCCACATCCTTAAGCAACCAATACATCCAAGCGACGTTAAAAACGGAGAAACCAATGGTGCGTTTTCCATTTCATATTGTTTTGCGCTAAATCTTCGGTAATTTTTATTTTATTCTCCCGTTTTATCTTCATTCTCCGCCAGGTGAACAGTTACGTCGAAATCGAGGTGAATTCTACAGCACCACTGAAATACGTCAGTTACGAGATACTCGGGCGCGGTGATATTCTGGATGCGGGGTCGATCTACGTGTCGGACAAGTACACGGCAAACTTTAGGTAAGCGTCAAAGTGTTTTGGTGCTCGGAATTTTTCAACAATCAATCAATTTGACAGAATAGAATTTTACATTGGTATCTTTATTTAAATTTTAATAAGTGTGTTCACCTTTTTTTTTGTCAGATTCTTAGCGACATATGTAATGGCACCTACTGCGCACGTAATTGTTTACTACGTGCAAACAGACGGAGAAGTTATAGCGGATTCGTTGGACGTCGAACTTTCGGGAACGCTTCAAAACTTCGTAAGTAGTTTGATGCAGCACAAAATAGTTTGTAAGACAAAAGTAAATAACATTGCAATATTGTTTGTGCATTAATAGGTCGATATTAAAGTGACACCTGGTGAAGTCATGCCTGGAGAGAATGTCAATCTCATGATATCCTCGAAGCCAAATTCCTTCGTCGGACTGCTGGGTATTGATCAGAGATCTATCCTGTTGAAATCTGGAAATGACATTTCCCACGTACGTAATTAACTCCGAGTTACTTAATAACTTTTTGTGCATTTTACTTATGCATAGAATCCTGATTGCATTTGCTCTGCACACAGGAGGAAGTGTACAAAGAACTGCGTTCTTACGATCCTGGAGAAGTATCGCCGTATTCAGATTCGTTTTCCGATCGTTTCCTTTGGAGACCCGGCTCGGGAACCGCGGATGATGTGTTTCAAGTATAACAATCGCATAATACATACGCTTTTTATCATATTGTTCTACAGACTTCTTGATCCAGAAAACTGATAAGTAAAATGACAAATTATTTCTCACAGAAATCTGGCGTGATTATCCTCACTAACGGGTACGTGCACGAGAACTTCGCTATACGTAAGTATTCAGAAATCGGATATATTTTATCTAGTCAAACTATATAACACGCACACATCTAATGAGTATAAATTAATCTCTCTGTGAAAATTGTCTTTCTGTCTTACATAGAATATTACCACACACGTCAAATAGCTCAATATTTCGCTCAATTGTAATATAGCATGACAATAACATCGTGTTTTTTATTTTCTTAATATAGTCAGATACAAGTTTATGCCTACGTACGCTCTGCCACATATTAGTAGGTATAATTTTCTAACTGTGCTTATATGTGTGTAGTATACTACAGATCTAGTTTGGATGAAACGATATTTGCATCCGCTGCAGGATTCGCAGGCCCAGCTGCATTACCGCCCGAGAAGGTCAAAGTTCGCAAGAATTTCCCTGAAACCTGGCTTTGGCAAACGCTTGACGCTGGGTAATGCCACTGACGTAATAAGTTATCATGCATAAGTGTCATGTTTAATTCCCATTCATATCTAGTCCGTGAATTCCGGTGTGATAATTGATTTTTAATTGCATCATCAGATAACAAGAGATGACACGACACTTTGTTTACGATTTTCTTTCACTTTGTTCTTTGAACCTGCTGATTTCTCTAGAGAATAAACTAGGAAAAACGCGAATATATTAATCTGCACTCACACATCTGTATCGAGGTATTAACAATGTAGCAAAATGCGTTTGCAAACAATTGCAAAATAGTGTAAATGCTTCGCATCAAAGTTGCATATCATATTAATGGGATATGTGGTTCTGGACTAGCTTATGGTGGTGGTAAACTCTTCGGATTTTTTATATTCCACTAATTTTCACGGATTTGGGAACCGCGTGTTTCATACATATTGTTTATATTAAAAACTTATAGTTTTAGATATTTGTATTTAAAGAGTACACTATTTCAGAAATTTATGTGCATGTATAATCAGATGTTTCAGAACTTCCACAGAGAAACCAAATAAATCAGCTTTATTATCAATATCGAAAGATATCAGCAGAATTTTCAAACAAATGGGTTTTCTCTGTAATTGAAAGTTTAACAATGTGATAGTTTGGAAACATTTTGTGAACTCGACTGTACTGAATATGATCTATAATTTATATTTGCACAAATTTCTGTGGTTTATAAGATAGGAATATTTGTGTTTTGCAATAAGAATGTCAATAGATAATAGATTAAAAAATAAGATTGTGTGCACAATATATCCGACATGTATCTACGGAGTTGGCGGTAAATACAACATGCAGAATTGGATTGCAGGACCGCAGATTTTGGAAGGTAGAATAACGGGCTCGCCTCATGGGTTGTCCACGCTTCGACCAGATCTTGGTCCACCTGTCACGCACAGATTAGCGACAAGACCACCATTGGCAGGTCCTTACGCCTTCTCTCGCATCCCACCTCCTGTCTGGAATAAGCCCCGTGTATTCCTAATGCATGACATCTTAAACACCTGGCTTTTCACAAACTTCTCTTCAGGGTACTTATTTCGTATGTTGTATCTACTTTTTAGTTTACGTGCACGCTCTCCACGTGTGTGCGCTATATCTACAGGATGCGATTGTTGTTTGCAATAACATTCTGTAATATCTGTAAATAACGCACACATGCTGTGTACAGATATCGCTGCGTGTAAGTTGATCATAGGTAAAGGTGCGATCTCATATATTTTTTCTCAAGAACGTAAAACTAAAACAAGTCCCATTACTGAGCTTGTTCTATATGCGATTCTTGGACGAAAACGTGTTGTGTCATGTCATTCGCAAAAAAACGATCAAATTTCATTTATACATATATAACACCGTTCGCTATTTATATATCATCTATGTTGTACAACGTGTACCTATTTGTTCGCAAGGGTGAAGGATACAAATTCGAAAACTAAACATGTTTCGTTTTTTTTATCAACTTGCTTGTATCGTATATACTGTTGCTTCCTTAGAAAAAAAATCAATCTTTTTATTCTTATCTCGTTATCTGAACAATTTGAAAAAAAGATTCTCTCGAAAGTAGATTACAATCCATATTTTGTGTCGCAGAATCACTCGCAATCGAATTAATTCAACTTGTGATTGTAAGTCAACTAAATGTACTTTGCAGATATCAAGGAACAGTTGAATTGAAGCGAAATGTGCCGGATTCGATAACGTCGTGGGTGCTTACTGCGTTCTCCGTGAACGATGCGAACGGGCTGGGTCTCATAGATGAACCGAGAAAGGTTCGTAAACATATTTTATTTATTATTCTCGTTCACATATTCGCTGCAGCAAAAGAAGAAACTCTTTAACAAAAACGCAATGATTGTGACTTGTGGTTCTTTTTTTTAGCTGAAAGTGTTCAGACCGTTCTTCATATCCATGGACTTGCCGTATTCGGTAATACGCGGCGAGATCGTGGGGATACAGATCGTAGTGTTCAATTACATGAACAAGGATCTGACGGCCGAAGTGCTGCTGACGAACGAGGGTCAGTTTGACTTCGCGGAGATATCGAACGAAGTTCATGACGCTCCAAGTAAGTGTCGCGTGTAACGTTTGCGCGATATGATGCGATTTAGAGTTGGGATAAATTGAAAATACTCGTCGATTCTTACAGAATTGGAATTATATCGAAAGAAAACGGTCGACGTGAAAGCTAATTCCGGCTCCACCGTGTCGTTCATGATCATTCCGAAAGACCTGGGCTACATCACAATAAAAGCGACCGCTAACAGCGTGTTGGCCGGCGACAGCGTTGAACACAAGTTACTCGTGAAAGTAATTATCCTTTTACCAATTGTCGCTCTAACTTATTACGCGAATGTTCGCGATATTGAGATGTAATATGATGATGTTTGAAGGCCGAGGGAGAGACGCAATACAAGAACAAAGCGATATTTTTGGATTTGAGAAACGCCGTGCGCACAGACACGAACATCACCATCGACATACCTAACAACGCGGTACCGGGTTCCGAGAACATACAAATCTCTGCAGTTGGTAAATAAATCTTTTTCTTAATCCTTACATTATGATGCTTTCAATATGCAGGAGTTTCACATGTATAGGTTTATTTTCTCGAAAATTCCGAAATGTTTTTAAAAAAACATTTGACACCTCGATTAGGCGATATCTTGGGTCCGAGTATCCCGAACTTGGCGAACCTGATCAGGATGCCCTTCGGCTGCGGCGAGCAGAACATGCTGAATTTCGTGCCGAACATCGTCATTTTGAATTATCTTAAGAATACTAATCAGTTGACGCAAGCAGTGCAGAGCAAAGCGTTGAAATACTTGGATATTGGCTACCAACAGGAACTGACTTACAAACACACCGATGGTTCCTTCAGCGCGTTCGGCATGTCAGATCCTACTGGCAGTACGTGGTATGCGCCCAATAACTTATATTACAATTTGAATTACATACATTCTTGTTTATAAATCGCAAGAGAGAGATTCCAAGTTACTTTGTTCCATCAGGCTTACAGCCTTCGTAGCGAAATCTTTCAAACAAGCGGCTGAATACATAGCAATTGAGGACAGGATCATAAACGAGGCGTTAGAATGGCTGTCGAACAATCAGGCTCCGAACGGCTCGTTTCCCGAAGTAGGTAGGGTGAGCCATCGCGACATGCAGGGCGGAGCAGCAAAGGGACTCGCTTTAACGGCGTACACGCTTATTGCTTTTCTCGAAAACGAGGTGAGCGCCCTAATTCCTTGACTTGACGTCTTTCAAAACCAAATAAATGTATTTATTTTATTGAAATGAAAAATGCTGCAGGACGCCGTGGTAAAATATCGCAACACGATAAACAAAGCTGTCGACTACATCGTGCGTAATCTTGAGGATCTGGACGACACGTACGCGCTGAGTTTATGCGCCTACGCCTTGAACTTGGCTAAACACCCGTACGAAACGTCCGCGTTTAACTACTTGGAATCAAAAGCCATGGCGAAGCAGGATCTAAAGTGGTGGAGCAAACCCGTTCCAAAGGACGACAAGAATCCGCATTATTCCCTACCGCGTTGCGTTGACGTCGAAATGACATCTTACGCTCTACTCTCCTATCTCAGACGTAATTTGGTCGCTGACGCGATTCCTGTCATGAAGTGGCTTGTCAAACAGAGAAACACGGAAGGTGGCTTTGCCTCGACGCAGGTAAGCATTGCGAAATGATCTTGAACACTTGACCGAACTAAGATACGTTCGATTTTTCTACGTTAAATTTATATTTCGTGACAACTACGTGAAACGATCGTAGGATACCGTAATCGGACTTCAAGCACTGGCGAAGCTCGCTGAGAAAATATCGAAGGACGCAGGCTCGGTTCAGATCGCGTTCAAGTACGGACAAGATGCTGAAACCCAAATGAACATAAACAAGGGCAACTCTATGATACTTCAAAAACAGATAGTAAGTGTTTTCTGAATAAATTATTACATTCGTAACGCGATCAAGCATTAACATACGTGCACTTTCTACAGTTACCTCCCAAAACGCGACTTGTCAATGTAACAGCGTCCGGCAAAGGATTTGCACTGATACAAGTGTCTTATCAATATAATCTGAACGTCACCGGAGCCTGGCCGTTGTTCACATTAGATCCTCAAGTGAATAAAAATTCCAACGCTAATCATTTACAACTTTCCATATGTTCAGGGTACGTGATCATAGTTTTGTCTCTCGCTTCTTGCCGATTTTACATGTTACATCGCGAGATGAAAGACATTCGCATAAGGGAATGATAACCAACTATTTGTTCTCAGATTCGTTCCCACTAGAGAAGCGAATGAAAGCAATATGGCCGTGATGGAGGTCAGTTTACCTTCTGGCTTCACCGTAGACCGAGACTCTCTACCGAGTCTGGAAGTGTCGTCGAATGTGAAACGCGTGGAAACCAAACACGGCGATACAATGGTGGTTCTATACTTCGACAAGGTGAGGTAGATTGCGCGAAGAAATACAAGCAATGTATTGCAAGTTACTCGCTAGAAAAGTTACTGGTGAGAAATATACATAAAAAAGATTTTAACTAATTTATCATCGCAGATGGTGAAACAAGAATATTGTCCTACCGTGTCTGCGTTTATGACACACAAAGTAGCCAAGCAAAAACCAGTTCCTGTTTCTATTTACGACTATTACGATTCGTGTAAGTTTAAAATTAATCAAATTTATTGTGACTTTTACAACTATTTAAGAAACGTTTCGAGAAGCCCGAGAAAACAGACTGCATGTAAAAAAAAAATGTATTTGCAGCGAGAAGAGCGAGAGCGTTTTACGAGCCTAGAAGAACAACCTTGTGCGATTTGTGCGAAGATGAGGACTGCGAGAATTTGTGCGTTTCCAAACCCGGCAAACGAAAAGACGGCGACACGGCGTCCGCCGCGTCTCACATTCACATCTGTGTATATTTGCAATTCACGTTCTTCTCGTTTTACTTTCTGCTTCATGAATATTTGTAATTATAATTGTTATCAGAAATACTTATTTTATGCAATCTCACTTTTAAATCTAACGAAATAACGTAAAGAAGCTGTATAAGTTGCGACCAAAGTACTTGTTACGCAGATCTTAAGATATTACGGATCCATTTCCCGCGTGTGAAATGTATAAGTCCGAAACAAACTAACATAAGAGTTAATTACCGATAATATATACATTAAGTTTATATATATAAAAAAAAAACTCTTAATATAATATTGTTTCTCTTATGTTATTAATCGTTAGAAGTTATTTTTCTTATATCTACCGTAGAACTTCTTTCTGCGCCAGAGAGAAGTTCTTCCAAACACGACACGCGCGATTAAAGAATAATTTTTTCAGCTCTTTTGATAGAAATCTCTCGAAAACGAGAGTTAATGAAAAACTTGTCAACATTTGATTTAATTGATTTTATTTTTTTCCACAATAATTTTATTTATTATTACATTAAAGAAATAATAATATATAATCGTTATAGATGTAAAAGATCGTCGTCACTATCCGACACACATTGCGTCGAATCGATAGCATCGAGCAACAGCCTAGCTTCCTCGTTGGTATCGACCTAGGATGTAAACAAAAAAAAATATATGTATATTGAAACAAAGATATATATTGCAGTTTCTAAAGAGTATGTGTTATATTTGTCTGATATAAGATGTTTTACACACAGAGAAAGAAGAAACGCGATTTTAAACTTACCCGGCAATATTGCACGCGGCCCACGTTTCTCCTGAAGCTGAACCAACTTTTCTCCGCATTACGGAAGTGGATTAAAGCGATTATCAACACGATTATGATTATTACGAGGGTAGATACGGCGGCAATCGTTCCTGCAACAAAACGAAATGTTATTGCTCGTCGTGAAGTTATTGCATCAAGACAAAACGAGACGCTGAGAAAATCAATGCACTCACCAAGATTTCTGGGCGAAAGTTCGTCGAAGAAATCTTCCTCGGAAGACGCTTCCGCTTGACTCGCGCTCTGAGAACTGGCGTGTTTCGCGCAGACCACCTCGGTGTGCCATTCGAATTCCGCGCTACACTGAGACTCCTGGAATCACAAGACAGAACGTGGGGCATGTTGAGGCGAGATTTTTGAACGCTGATTTCGGCGCTGTCTGTCTAAAAAATTCGATACTCGGTAACGATAAATCAGAGATAATTAACGGTATGTAATCGCTCATGGACTTTGGCAATCTTATCCACTTGTTCGGTCCACGAATAAAAAATTTATTTGTTGGCTGATTACATGAAATATGCAAACGTCGGTATGCAGGGTGAGTCATACCAAAGTAAAAACAAAAAAACGTTCCTTGTTAAGTTTCAGGGTACAAAAACTTGAGGAAATTTTGCACGCGACAAATGAGTAATAAAAAGTTTTAATCGAGGTATGTGATAAAATTTAATTTAATTTATCAATCCTGATTATTTTTCTGTAGCAATGCGTGCGCGCATCAGAGGCGCAACTTTCTCTTTCACTTTTTTCTTTTTATATCTATTTTTCTTTCTATAAATTCCCAGAATGGGTTTCGCCACTGGAATTCCCCTCGGTTATTATTCCTGCTGAGTCATAAAATGTTTGGGAGAAAACTGGTCTCGCCTATACCAAAACAAACAGTCCTCTTCGTGTACATTAAAATTACTATACATGTAAGAAAAAACCTGTTTTCCAGTCATTCTTTTTTGTCAAAAAAACTTACTTTTCTCTCATTTCTGTGTAAAGAAACGTTTCTTAACACACACACACAAACGCGTTACATCATTAGTGGAACAAATTTCGAACGATTAAATGCCTCTCCTTCCACTGACACTGCCCCTCCTTTATTGGCGCTATATCCTTATCAATCTTAACGTATTAATACATCATCAAGATACGCGTGTTAAATATATCCTGTTCCATCAAACGTAGAAGTAAAAGTGCGAATCCAAAAATTCAAGAGATTAAGTAACAGAAATCACAAACATGTACCAGATATACATAAAGAATATAAGAAACGCTTGTTTACACAAATAAATATAATAAAATGCTATATAAAATATAATAAAAATCAATAACAACAAAACGTTTCAGGGAAGTTGCCGTAACAATAAAAAAAAAAAAAAAACATCCGGAAAACGAGCAGATGCACAAGTACTTCATCCTCCACGCCAATATCTTGGAATGTGCGTTCCTGTGCGATTAAAACAATCGATCATTTCTCTTCTCGGTCTATCAATTTCAGTTGAAATGAAATCAAGTCGTCCAGAGAGATTAAAATTATCATCAATATACGCATACGTGTTACACATCGACAGCAACCGCGCGTACGCATATTGAATAAAAAGAAATCTGGATTGCGCGCAACTTGGTTTCTTTAGACTTTGGAGCGCGGAGTTTTGTTTTGCAATCTCTCGACCTCCCCGCATACGTCTGTACAATGTACTCGTATCATCCGGTCTCACCTCTATTTTCTAAACGATAAGAGGCAAGAATGAAACGCGCGAACGGAAAGATAAAGAAAGACCGAGCGAGTGGGGAGATCCTCTCGCGAGTGAGGAGCGGCGGGAGACGCGAAAAGAAGAAAGAAGGGAGAATCGCGGTTGTTCGCGGTTAAGTGAATCAGTCTGTGTGAAACCGCGCGGTCGAGCGGAATTGCTCCGGTTCTTTGATTAATGAAGAAGATTGGGGGCGGGCTGCTTTAACAGTTTTCGCAATCGTCCGCGATTAAAAAAAAAAAAGAAAAAAAATGAATCCCGACGTGCGCGACTGACGGGTCTCCATCGGAGAAAGTGATGCGGTGTTGCGTGATTTACAAGTGATTATTAATAGTGCGTGAGATCACAAGTTTATTATTTTTTTTTTACTGCCGCCGATCGCCACTGTTTCTTCTTTCGACCAGAAGAAGAGATCAAAAGATAGACGGCGCGACACTCGCAAATGATAGTCCACCATATTGATAAATCGGTAAGCGAAAAGCCACGCGGACGTCATCTCCACAAACCGGTCCCGCCTTGCGCGACTGTCATCTCCGCAGGGTCGGATTTACGTATATAGTCTCTTTTTGCTGCGGTTTCCTCTCGCGGTTTTTTGTCTCTTTTTCTTCTCTCTTCGATGTTCTTGCACGTTTATTTTGTTTTTTTAAACGCAGCAAAGAAACTATTACGCAATTTTCGTGTTCAAAAAACAAAGTTTGATTGTTTGTTTTTTTTTTTACCGCGATCTTCGTCTCACATACGTGTGGGCAAAAATAATTTGTTAAAACAATTGTTCATTTGTTGCACGGAATGCGCAATCAGATTTCTGGATTTTCCTTGGTTCCGGCGTATATCCTGAAAATATCTGTAAATCAGGTCCTGGTCTACATGACGTAAACATCACAGCGACAAGGACGGTCTGTACATTCTAAAGCGGCGTCTCATTAATGTCCGTAGGTTGCTTTGTGGTTGTGAGCGTCGAACCCGGATGTACGCGCACACTTGTTTCATTTTTTCTTTTTTTTTATTCTATTCCTCTATCGACTCTTCTATCGAGATTTTTTGTTTCAGACACATGTTTGTGACGGCGAACGTGTCATTATTCCGGCGACGTGCTCATTTCGCGGAATTCGTCAGACGCGTACAATCGCACGCGAGTTCAAAGCGTGAAAAACGGGGGAATTTTCAGCATCGACGTTTTTATGTAACGTGATTGCGATTTTCCAGACACAATGGGACAATTCGCGAAAGAGACGGGGCTGCATCGAGATATAAATCGACAGCGTTGTCGGTTCTATTTTTTTTTTTTTTTTTATCTTGATAAAGTGGCAATTAAAAGTAATTAAACGCGAAATTAATACTCAAGTGTTTTAACAACTTCCGGAATTTTAGAGATATCGAGTCTTTTGTGAAAAAACACCTTTCGTCTTATGTTCACTCGTGTATTTTACAGAATCAACTGCAAAAAAGAAGAAAAGTTGAGAGATACCAGCACACAAAGATCATATGTTATCGTGCGAACGTTGATATCAAGTTTTTTTCGTGCGTAGAAATCGCACACGCGCAAAATTCGCCACGTAATTCGTGTATGCGAAATGATTCGTCGAACGTCTTTAAAATTTAAATGTTCAGAACCTGCCAAATATGTCGCGCGACAAACGATGGAGAAAACGGTTCTGCGAAGGCGAAGATTTGAGACGACGAGATTTCTGCAAAATCTCAAAGACGCGCGCGGTATTTGTTTGTTTGAAATTTTACACGTAGTCGAACAAGTTTGTCGGGTTATATCTGCGCGCGATTATATCGCGTTATCGGTCGAACTCGATCTCTCGAACACGTACGAGAGTTTTTTTCTTTCTCTCTTTTTCTCTCTCTTTGTGTCGCAACTAAAATATAAATTATACGTACGTCTTTGTGACTAGCTGGAGAAAATTTACGTTTAACAATATTTCGCGCAATAGTTTTCAAATAAGAGATAATACAAATCAATCACCGATAATATATCGGTTTTCACGTGTGTTTGACAAGGCGGTGCTATTTCTACAGCGATTATTTAAGGCTCGAGATATGCGATTGTGATTGTCGAACGGTAGCGCGGCGTAATCTGTAAGTATGCGCGTAAATGTATTGAAAAATTGTTACCTCTTTGTTTTTTTAATTATCTTCGAACGAGCATTCGTCTCCCAATTTTTTTTTTTTTTTTTAATTTGTGATGCATATTTTTATTATTTTTACGATCTTTACAATCTTGTGTTTATCTCGCGACAGATTTACAGGCTGTCAGATAAAAGAGGAGATGCTAGACAATAGGTAGATCGAGAGGTATCTCATCTCTCGGTAATTTTATCTTGCAGATCTCGAACGCATTTTTTTTTGTTTTGTTTTAATCTCAGAACAATCGTTTTTTAGAATCACAATGCGACAGATAATTTTCTTTGGCCGCGAGTCGATTCTGTCACGTGTTCGAATTAATCCTTTTGAGATAAGGGGACGAATTAATTAATACGATAATTTTTCCTCGTTCAATAGGCAAGCGTCGACTACAAATTCTACGAAGACTTGCCCGAGCGTGACTTGAAAAAAAAACAACGGTGTTCTCTAATGCTACTGATTCTAGAGATGCACGTGTAACGCCGATTTCTAGGAAGTGAGAGAAATTGCACGTTTCGAGAATTTTTAAGGAGATGATTTCTGAGTTTTGCTATTTCTCTGCTGATTCTTTTTAAAAAGATACAACTCGAAAATTAAAAAAAAGCAGACTAAACGATATGTATATCAATTAAAACTCGTATTTTAAACCTTCCAACTTTTTGAACAAATAATTTCGTTTTATTAAAACACCTTTAATCAATTTCGCGTTTAATTGCTTTCAAAGAATGAAAAAAAAAAAAGACCGATAGATCGCAATTACACCTCGCCGCGGCATCTTTCGTCGTAAATTGCCGCGTATCTGGAAAATCGCAATTATGCTCGCGTTTTATGAGAATTTTTCCCTTCCGTGCAAACGCGCACGTTAAACTCGCGCGCATCGTACGTGTCTGGCAATTCTGTGAAGTACATCGGATAACGACGACGCCCATCCGAACGACGTAAAATTGTCAATTTTTTCACACGTGTTTTGCGAAAGTCAGCAGCTCTCTCATACTTTTCTCTGTTTTATACAAAAACAAAAAAAATCAACAGCACATTCATATCAAAAAGAGTAAACTTATTACATAATTACAATCAATGTAAACACGTTTTATATGCGTTTTATATTTCGTCGTTGAAAAATCATCTCATCATACATCTCTCATTACGACACATGTAGACCGAACGATGTGTACACATGTGTACGGAAACAAATCGAGATGATGGATCGTACGAGAATATACGTTCTCTTGAGAATCGCGAAGCGGCTTTTAGCGTGAGTTTTTTTTTTTTTCGCAATTTTATTATCCCCTCGATATAGTTTGTCAAGAAACACACTTGTGAATTCCCCGCGCTATTAAAAAGGCCGATTAATCTTTTAATTAAGTCATTGCGCCACACGTACATAATGTATTATCACTTTTTTGGCAATACCGTTTCGAAGAATTATTTTTCTATTCTTATTCCTCATTAAACGTGAGAGGCAAGACGTTGCATTTCGAATCACTGAGACAGAGCACTTGGATTCTATCCTAAATAACGTTAAAAAAAAAAAAACACTCATAAATACCGTGCGTGTATAGAGAGAAACACACCGTATCAGCCGTTTTATCTCAAAGAGAGGAAGTTGCGTTGCGGTTGGAATCACTCACGTTTATCTAATTCACGATGTTTCCGATTTTTGTGCACGCAACACTTACTGCATTTTTTTTTTTTTTTTTCTATTTCACGTCAAAGTAAAGTCCAATAATTGAGAGCACGCGCTGCAAACGAACGGAGTCGCTAAATTGGCAAAGGTGTTTCCCGTTTCATCTGACAAGAAGGAATCGAATTACATCTGCCGTAACGAAAACGAAATTTGTTTTGTTTGTTTGCTCAAGCTGGATTAGAAGAATCCCATCTTGCGAAAGATGATCACTCATCATCTTCAAGGATGCCTTCCGATTTTGTTCGTTGTTGCCGTCGCGGCCGTAACTCTCGGCCACTGCTGCCCGTCGGCATGCGTTTGCCAGCAGATCATGAGCGACAACGTTCTGATGGATTGCCAGATGGAAAATGACACCGGTTTCATCGTGGAATTCAAATCGAGTGAGAGCAAGGTACGTGTATCTTTTAAATTTTACTTCACACATCTTGTGCGTAAAATTACACGCGGATCGAATACGATTTACAGAAATTTTGACGAGTTAAAAAAAAAAAAATAGAAGTCGTCTTTACCGATTGTTTTCTCGTCCAGATTAAAATACAATGCACCAACTCGCCGAAATGGTCGGACTTCACTGTGAAAGCGCCCATGAAAAAAGACTGGAAAATGCTCTCGTTTGCAATGTGCGATTTGCCGGGCGAGAGAAGTTTGGGCGATATCGCGCGAATGCTCGAGGCCACGGGAATAGAACAACTCTACTTTCAATCGTACAAAAACCTGAGCTTCGCTCTGAAGAGACATCATTTGGACGGCTTCCAGAATTTGAAGGAACTGATACTCTCGAGTAACAATGCGACTGACGTGAGCAACGACTTGCTGAGCGGTCTCGGTAATTTAACCGGACTCAACTTGATCGAGAACAATTTGCATCTGACCAAAGGATTTTTCGATCACACGCCGGATTTGCGCTACGTCGAACTGGGCAACAACAACATGCGATCGATAGAGGTGGGCATGTTCGAGAAGCTGAAGAACCTGACGTTTCTCAATTTGTGGAGCAACGGTTTTGTCAATCTTCAATCGGGAAGCTTCGACGGACTCGACGCTCTCAAAACGCTCGGTCTTAATAGAAATTACCTGGTCACATTGCCGGAGAACATATTCGCGAATCTGAGCAATCTCGAAGTGATCAACTTGTCGAGGAACAATTTCACGAACTTGCCGACGCGTCTGCTGCAAAATAACACGAAACTCAAGAACGTCACGCTGACGGACAATCGAAGAAATATGACGCTGTCGCGTGGACTGTTTGCCAATCTGCCTCAACTGAAGGAGTTGAAGCTTAGGCGAAACGGACTTCTCGCACTGCCGGAGGATCTGATCTGGGGATCCTCGTCGCTGACCATTCTCAATTTGGAACGGAACTATCTCGCAACTTTGCCCGATCTCATCTTCCGCGACTCGACGGAGCTGCTAGAATTGACACTTACTTTCAACGACATCAAGAAACTGCCTGACTACATTTTCTCCAACACCACTAAGTTAGCAAAATTGGATCTATCGAAGAATCGCATCAGCCACATAAGGAGGTACGTTTGATTTTAAATCGCTATTACTATTTTTAATTAAACGATGCCATTTTTTTGCCATATTTTCACAAGAATAAAATTATTTCTGATCTTTCAGACATACGTTCGACGGATTGAAAGAATTGAAAGAACTAAACATGGAACACAATCATTTGAAGATCATCTCGGAAAACGGTTTTAGTGATACACACAATCTGAAAATTATCAGATTGTCTAACAATCATCTCAAGTTAAAACCCACCTTCTTTGATGAATTCGGACCGAGATCGCCGTTTTCCGGATGCGACAAATTGGAAGAATTGTACTTGGTTAACAACAACATTTCACTCATATTTAGCGACTGGATGCTCAATCCGTTTCTTCGAATTTTGGATCTTACATATAACAACATATCTTCCATAAACGTGAGTACAACAGAGAAAACACAGAGAGATGACGCAAAAATTCCTAAATTATCAGCACACATATTGAACTTGACAAGAGCAACTACTCAATATATTTTTTCTTTTAATTCTAGTTCCAAGACTTGCAATTCCTGTCGGAAAGCATCAGAGTCAACTTGACTCACAACAACATAACGCGTATCGACTTGCACGAGGCCGAATATCTCTCGCAGTTTCAGGAAACTGCTCATGATGAAATAGTATTTGTGGGAAACAATCCGTTGCACTGCGGTTGCGAGGTGTACGATTTTCTGCGTTATCTCGAGGGCAAAATACACCCTAACGTTCACAAATCCTTTCACATAACAGTTGAAAATTTAACTTGTCAAAGCCCAGAAGACTTGAAAGGCGTGTACGTTACCGATTTAAAATCCAATCTATTAAAATGCCTCGCCCCTACGTGTCCCGAAGGGTGCGTCTGTTATTTTAAACCCGAAGGTAACACGTTTATACTCGATTGCTCTAACCAAAACTTAATTAAAATACCAAGCAACGCGAACATTACGAACGATTTCGAGCAATACGAACTGAATTACACCGGTAACAAGTTGACGACAATGCCGGATTTGTCTAGATTAAAAATCGGACCGGTGACAAATCTCAGCTTGTCTCACAACAGCATCAGTCATGTTACCTTAAATGGATTACCTAATACACTAAAGGTATGTAAAAATTTATTTTTAGAGAATAGTCTTCAGAAGTACAAGTCGATATTAAATTTTAAATCGAATCTTCTCCCTCAGGTCTTGAAATTAGACAACAACAACATTTCGAGACTGAGTCACGACGTGTTGGAATTCCTGAAGAACTCCTCTCTAACTCGGCTGACGCTGCATAATAATCCATTAGAATGCGACTGTGAAACTAAAGAGCTTTTTAATTTCATCATACAGAGGACGGAGATGATACCTAATCTGTCTCAAATAATCTGTAGCAGAAATAATATTTCTCTATTGGACATAAATCTGGGTGAACTTTGTTTATTCGATACGACTATAATTATCAGCTGCAGTGTAGCGATTTCTCTTTTCGGATTGATCGTCGGCGCCTTTGGATTGTTCTATTACAAGTACCAGCAACAGATCAAGGTGTGGCTGTTCGCGCACCAGTGGTGCTTGTGGTTCGTTACGGAAGAGGAACTGGACAAGGAGAAATTGTACGACGCGTTTGTGAGTTATTCGCATAAAGATCGCGAGTTCGTCGAGCACGAGTTGGTGTCCAAGCTGGAGAGCGGCCCGACGCCTTTCAAGCTGTGTCTTCATTATCGGGATTGGTTAGCGGGAGAGTGGATCCCGGCGAATATCGCCAGATCCGTGGAAGACTCCAGACGAACGATAGTGGTGCTGTCGCCGAACTTCTTGGAAAGCGTCTGGGGAAGAATGGAATTTCGCGCCGCTCACAGTCAGGCGTTGAGCGAGGGTCGCGCGAGAGTGATACTAGTTCTTTACGGTGATATCGGACCCACCGACGATCTCGATCCGGAATTGAAAGCGTACATAAGTATGAACACGTACGTTAAGTGGGGGGATCCCTGGTTTTGGGATAAATTAAGATACGCGTTACCCCATCGAACTAAGCAACTGTCGAAGATCAACACCACCGGGAAAAAGATCTTCGAGAATCAATCGTTGTATCTTCAAGCGAACGGGGAGAAGAAGGAGCTTATCTTTTCAATCGCATCTACCGAGACTTCTCCGACCACTACACCGCCAGCCGATACGCTTAAGACGTTTATATGCGACCAGGAGGCGGAAAAGAAACAATCACAGTTGAACGGGTTCTCGCAGAATTCGGGTAAGATGAACGGCAACGTTAAGATAATCCTTTCACCAGAACAGTTAATTAAAATCAGTCCTGTAATCGGCAACAGAGACTGTATAGTCTGACAGCAAATGCACAAAAACACATGAAAATTTTTTTGTGACACACGCAAAACACTTATGATATTTTTTTCAAAGAGATTTGATCTTATAGAATTGTATCTTCTCAGATACAAATAAAAACATCGACGTAAGAGTTCTGGGAAATTATACACTTGAAACATTCCAATCTTCACAAGCAGTGTGAAAATTTTAAAATTTATAAAGTCGTGGAAAAATTCTTGGCGTAAAAACTGTTTTTTTTTCTCAAAGGGTGTGTTGCTGTAAATTGTGGAATCATGAATATTATATAATATTCATATATTAATATGTAAATACGTACATTGATACGTAATTACGTATATTAATACGTAATTTTTTTTTTTTTCTATTTCGTAAGTGTCATATTTAACATGCTATAATATTTTTCCGCATGATATTTTAAATTTTAGATATATTGTAGGTAATTCGTATAAGAAAATACTCAACAATTACTTAACGTATTGTGATGCGCTATCTTTAGTCACAAAACACACACGAATGTACACGATGCAATATGAAAAAAAAAAAAAAAAGAAGAAAAAAAAAGCAAATTTCTATGTTATACATATGTTTTTATATGTAATATAGTTTATATGAAATATTTTATATATTTCGATTATTATAGCATTTATACGCGGTTGATATTTTGACCAATTTTTATTGAGTGTCAATTGTAATGACACCGTGTAATTTTAAGTTACTAAGACAGTACCTGAAGCACTGTAAAATACCTAAATAGCAATTTATTTTTAGTTTAGATTAAAAAAATATGCGAATTCAAAATTCGTATACGCGCGCGTATGAATGTATGTGTGTGAGATAAGAGAAAAAACCTATTTTTATAGTTTTTAATAAAAATTCTTCACACAAGTGTACTTACCAATAGCAGTTTCGGCGCGCCAATGCCTATGGATTCATTACATATAAATCTCACTTCAGACGTATAAGAATCTGTTTTGATCAACATACACAATTCGCATAAGTATAGAGACACATTTGAGAGAAGCGCTGAAGTATTCTAAAGTAGATTTACACTTACTGTTGTTGCATTTACTGCCATTCGAATATTTAAGTTTCACATCATCACGGCTGTAATCGAAAATCACATTGCTTAACGAACCGTAGCCGTTGCCCTCGTGACAAACGGCCGAACCGTTGCAATACTTGTCCCCGCCGCAAATGCTTATACCGTACTTTTTGCCTTGTTTACTTTCAACCTGCAAACACACGTAAGAAATAGGTGTTACGCTGTAAGTTTACGTTTATAAATATCATGAAAACAAGAAAATTGTTACTCGCATGATGATACTGTAGTTTTGATACTTTAACACGCATTTTCCGTTGTAGCTAACAAACAACTAACTTACATAATATATCTGCTGCTCGTTATACAACAGCGAGAGGTCGTTTTCATAAGACAGAAAACCATCCTTAATGGTGCACGGTGATGTCCAACTTCCCATCACGGCACCGCACGCTATATTAGTGCGCCATTCGAAGACATATGTACAGTCGATATATTGTTTAAATATTGGTAGTTCCTGAAACAAAAAGACGTTGAGAATTCAATACGCCAAAGATTCGTCATACATAAAACTAATGTTTTCAGAAAATCTCACAGTTGTTACCTGATTCTTATTATCACAAACAAACGTGAAGTTGGAAGAGATCAATTGATTTGGATTCTCCGGACACTGAGATCCACCGATGTAACGTAACACCGTTTGCAAGTCTTTGTTTAACGTAGGACTGTCCTCGGGAAATCCCAAACTCTAATAATCGACCGTTTATTTACGTAATAAAAAAGTGTAATATTATTAAAACTCTAAACGCTTTTTAAATTACAATACAAGAACACAATTGGATCGGATGCTCATAATCGTACTCACGATTTCATTGACATATTCCTTGTTCGAATTTACCGAAACTTTGCAAGCGGCACTACCGTGCGCACACGTGAGACCTCGCTTGGGAACTAATGGTCGACAAATATTTATGTGGAACTCGCTACCGTTGGCTTTCACAACGTAATTGTCTATAGATCGTATAAGAGGAGTTAAGCTAATCTCATCGTAATTATCGGTAGCGCATTTAATCTAGATGAAAAAAAAGAAGAGTTGTTTGTTATTGTCAGACGAAACAAACATGTGTATAAACAAATGTGTACTACATCCGAGCGGTGTGTGTTGATATAAAATAAACTAACATCAATTGTAAGCTAAAATGCGTGATTGCGATACTCACTCTTCTCTCACAAACCAGTCTTGTGTCCCAGTGTATGACAGTCTGGCATGGATAGTCCTCCATGAGCAGCGGATGTTTGAACGATCCTTCCGGGCCACAGAAAAATCCGATAATTGTGTGGTGACGCATCCCGTTCTCGCATAGGCTACCATCAGAATAATTTAAATAAGGACCACCTTGCTGCCACATTAGATTTGTGTTAGCTTGCCCTAACGATGACCTATTTGTTAATTTGCATGCTCCTACACAAAGAAATCGCAATCGATGAGTGAGGTTTAGATTCTTCTCTTCGCAAGCATATCGCATGCAGGTTTTGTTGTTAGTGTGAGGTAAAGAACAGTACCTGTTTTAATTCCGCACACGTCATCCGGAAGATTTCCGCATACACTGAATTTGTATTGCACGCCATTTGCATTAGTAACGGTGAAAACTTCGTTCATCAACGACCGCAGGTTGTATCTGCACATTACAAAGTTAAATTTACAAAAATGTAACACATATCTTTAAATAACAATCACGTATTGAATTATCTCTTACGTAAAATTTGTGATTGGATTTGTAACGACGCATTTGCCCGACTTTTTGGCACTGTAATCACGTAAAGACTGAACGCTGCAAGCTGCAGCAGTATTCCATATTAACTTATAATGACAGTTCTCCCTTCCTCCGACATATTTTGGGATAGTTTCCTGATGTAAAAAATATTTGCATAAAATATTGATTGATATAAAAATTTGCACTTGCTTGTGTATATATATATATTACAAAATATACCGTAGCTTCCAAGTTACATATGAATATTATGGTTGTTTTCACATGGGGAGTAGTAATATTTCTTTGTGTACACATTGCACCATTTGAATATTCTATCATCAAGTTATGTCCATTCCCAAAGAATGGACCATCTTCCACCTCTCCCAAACTCAAGTGTCTGAAACAGGAGAAATATGTTTTCAAAAACATTTATCACACATCACGTACAATTATCAAACAACTTTTAATTGTGTGTGTGTACATAGTATTCAAGTAGTAATAAAAAGTTTACAGAAATACTAACGTGTCTTGTTCATCAGAATTATGGGCCAAGCAGGCTCCTGATTTAAAAGCACACTTGGACCCGAATTCACGTATCACCGAGTGACAGACATTGAGTTTTATCATGGGTGATCTGACATCAGACCTCGCACGAATCACATAATTTTCTGAAAATCTTGTCAAAGGACTCAGATCATAAAGTTGGTCGTTCTCAACAACTGTGCAATTTACTTGTTTTCTAGACCCACAAACTAACGAAGTTTTCCATACCATAAGTACATTACAAATCTTCCCACTCTGTAAATATCCTTCATTATATATACAGAATTTACATTGCTATACATTTAAGAAAGACAGACTTACACGTGGAGCTATTAGTTTAGGCTGACTTATTCCTGCATTATAATCACACATCATAGAAATATGAACTGAACAATCATCACCAGTGAATACAAAGGTTAATCCTTCATTGTTGGTGCTTGTCACCAGAGGAGGAAATTTTCCTGTTTAAGTAAACAAGAGTTGTTATACAGAGACATTCACAATTGTATAATAAAAATTGTATTTTAAACTATTTTACCTATTCCCCTTTCTGTATTGTTGGTGACTACGCAAATTGCATATCCATCCTGGTTATTACATTTTTTTAATAACGGAGTGCATAGTTGCATACGTATCGAATCATTATAAAAATCAGGTTTGATAACAATATCTTCTTTGTTTGATGACAATCTTGTCAGATTGTATGTAATGCTTAAGGTCTTATCAGGTACTTCGCAGATGGAAAGTGAAGGATCCGCAGTTAAAGCCTACAATAAAAATACACAAATAATTTTCCTCAAGTCTCTCTATGTGCAAGTCGCATTTCAATAAAATTGTATGTTTACGTTGAATCTTTGAGCAACAATATAACACAACGTACAAGAGGCAATTGAAAAATAATAAAAATTTTGCGTATACGTACGGTTGTGAAGATAACAGTTGATATATAAAAAAGAAAGAGCAATTCGTTCGATTTTGACATTGCTGCGGAATCAGGTTTTGCTAGTTATATTATCGACATTTCTCGCAACACGTGACACAAAGCGGTGCCAGACAAAGAGGACTAACAATATCATCGATAAGCACCGGTGAGGAGTTTGAATCACCCTACCGATATAACACAGCACACCTCACCTCCTCCGAGAGGAAGAGGATTCATCATTTTTTTTTGCAATAATTGCTGTGTTCACAGCAGAACAAACTGTTTTGTAGCAACGGGACGTGATTGGCTCTTGTCTTTAGAATCGATAAATCAACGTCGATTGTTCGAGCTCGATATCTATCGATAAGTATCGTGGCGTTCGAGATGGCTGCGCCGAGTGTCGAGCGCAGTCGCAACGATCGTGGTACTTATGTACGTGGTATCACTTCCGTTTCCGTAGATGGTTGGGTCCGCCATTCGGATCGTGACCGTCGTTAAGGTTAAGGGCCAGAATAATCGTCGTTCGCGACGAAGGGGAGGCAGACTGCTCCCTGAAGGTACAACCTCGAGCTTTACGCTCACCGCTCTTTGCGTCACTCGCACTCTGTGCAGCATCCGCATCGACTGTCGATCATCGGCACATCGAGGCACATATTTTACCACTTTGGCATTGACGAAACATGGCTTATTGAAGAAGATGAAGGGTGCGCGAAAAGATATCGTTTCTCGGAGGAGAGGAGACGGAGGAGACTGTAGCCGCAACGAAGCGAGTCACCAGACGGACAGCCGTTATAATAATGGATGTAAATACGAAGATTGCGTCCCCCGTCGCGGGGTCGGTTGCTGATGGGAGAAACCATCATCGAGGTGTGTATTCCTCAAGGTCATTATAGTTGTTGTTTCGCGTGAGACGCTGGTGCGAGATACCAGTTACTACTTGAGAATCTTTTGGGAATCTTATGTTGTATCTTTCTTATGTCTCATGTGCAGATGTTACTGGGGAGTTTCATCAGGGTATTTTGCGCAAAAGAGAACCTACTGGCGCCTACAACAATGAACATCCAACAAGGTACAATATACAGAAAACAAAAGATTTTGTTAAGAGACAGAAACCTAAAGGACAATATCATGGCAGTGCAGAGACGAATTCCCAGGTTTGTTTTGTATGAGAGATATTTTCCTTAGGTCAAGTTTTAAATATCATGCATATTTACATACATGGTCTGTATACACAGGTAGTGGAAGAAAGGTTTCCTGAGTATGGCTCAGTATTGGTCCCAATACCAAGAAGTAAAAGAGAGAATGGCAATCATTTGCTGAATTTTCGCTACGAGCGAAATATGACACGTGATGTACAGAGCAGGGATGCGGGGAGACATGGTTGCAACAACAATAGATCGCTTCCACCAGTACAGCGGCATAAGTACAACAAGGATCAGTTTGTACTAACTAGGTAATAGAAACTTCGTAAAATTTTGTAAATTTTTTTCACATTCACATTGACTTCATATAAATTTTTATTGGCAGCTGTCAGTTTGTTGTAATGCAAAACGGAGATTATTCATCACATTTGACGAACCCTGATATTCTAGTGGATTGGAAATTGGTTGAGCAAGTTGTAAGTTTGTAACTTGTATTATTGACGCATGCAATAGATGAGGAATCGAAAACGGCACAACATAAATTTCAACAAATATATTTTTACAGAAATTTTACAATTCGGGGAGTCTTTCTGTCTGCCCGATTTGCCTGGAGATACCATATGCAAGCAAAATGACTAGATGTGGTCACGTTTACTGCTGGCCGTGTATTCTCCGTCACTTACACGTCCATGAGGAAACGGACCATATTTACGAGTGTCCGATTTGCCTCGAATATATCTGCAAAAGTGACTTGAAGAGGTGATTGCGTGAAACTGTACTATACAAGAGAATAAAAAGAAGTCTTCTTGGAAATTTCTATTTTTAAACATTATTACAGTGTGGTCGAGATTACACGAAGCGCAATCAAGTTGGGTGACACGATCAATCTACGTCTGATGCGTCGCGAAAAGAACTCGTTGTTTGCCACATCCGTAGAATCAGCGATTCAACCACCGACGAACTTCCTAACCGTTTCGGAAAATAACGTCAATGGAATATATTCCAAACTTCTCATTGCAAGTGTGCGAGATGTGAGTTTGATGACTTGGCGATGTATTGTATCAAAAGAAAATCGCGCAGAGACGATAATACAGATAATATAAATTTATCTTCAGATTGTGCACATAATAGAATGTGAGCGTTCTGAATTACAACTCGGGCTTAAAAAAAATCCGGAAATGATTCCTTACATCCACCAAGCGCTCGCCGAATTGTCAAAAAGGGAGAAGAAGCTGCTGTTGAAGGTAAGAGAGTATTGATGTACTCTGCGATCTTTTGTGGTGTGAAGTAATGAATAACGTGCGCGATGTATCTAAGGCTACTGAGTCTAAAGACGATCCGAATACGGAGAACGCCGCGGAAAAAGAAGGTGCCGATGACACGTTGTTGGGAAACGAAGTGAACGCGAACAGAGACGACAATAAACCCTTAGCAAAGCAGTCTTCGATAGACAGTGTTTCCAGCGACAACCAGTCGACTTCAACTTCTCCAAAGTATTCTTACTTTTATCAAGGTAAAACAATAGTATGGCGGTTGTGGATTTCAAATATCTTAGGTCGCACAATATAGTCATTACATTATTTTTTTTTTCAAAGCAAGTACGTGTGCAAATACTATTTCGATTTTCAGCCGAAGACGGACAGCACATATATCTTCACGCGGCAAACGTGAAAATGTTGGAAATGCAATACGGGAGTTTGGAGTTTTGTCCTCCCGTAATAACGGGCAGACTTCTCGAGAAGGAGGCGAGCATATGTACCGAAGACTTGAGACGAAGATTGCGATATCTCTGTCACTTGCCGCTTACTTGTCCATTCGAACTAGCTGAGATCGAATTGAAACCGCCACTCGTATCGGACGATGTTCTCCGCGTTTTTCGTGGTAATTATCGATCGTTTTCGTAAACAATTGCTTCAGTCCAGGAGAGGTTATTGATAAATCCCAACTATACGCACGCTGTTTTTTTTTTTAATCAGAACAACTGAAGTCGAGACAGAAGTACAGAGAGCAGAGAGACCGCGAGGAAAGGAAGAGAGAGAAAAAGATCAAGGAAGAGGAGAACAGACAAATCGGCATATATCCAATTCCTAACATAGAGATCGCGTCGTATCAACATTTCCCTCAACTCCAGTCGGAATTATTTCCCAAGTAAATTTGCAATAATTGTTACAACAGTTTTTTTCTTTACGTAAATAATGTATCTAAAACATTTTACAAGTGTGCGTTTCGCACGAAAGCAAATCTTATTTGTCCGTAATTCTTTTTCGCAGCGAGCTATCGATCGCAGAACCGGCTACATCGAGTATGGCCGGCAGTCCGCCTTTAAGCACGTGCGACGACATTGTTGCGAGACAAGAAGCAGACCATTTGTCGCAGACTCGATCGTTCGCCGACATAACAAAATCAATGTCGACGATGTTGATCACGCAGCGCAACAAATCCGCCTGGCCGGCTGTAAAATCGAAAACTTATTCCAATATAGCGGGTACGTCCGGCAACGACGACGAAGTATCGTCTATAGCATCGACAAGAGCGAACAACAAGTCCGCCAGAGACGCTTGGCCGATTGTAAAATCAAGAACGTACTCCGGCATATTGGGAACTTCGCCCGGCAAAGACGAGGAGAGCAATACCACCAATGTCTGGTTTATGAAATCGAAGGAGAGCACGTCGTCAACGTCGTCGAATGAAGATGAAAAGAAACCGTGCGCTTCCGACCGTAAGTCGCATCGTCGCCCGAATTGTCAAAATTATAGAATAATAATCTGCTTGCGCGATTATTTTATCTGCTTGTTACTTTTTTGTTTCAGAAGCGAACGATGACGGTAACACGGTTGGCAAAAAGAAAAAGAAGAAGAAAGCGAAATGCACCGTGTTGTTAACAACTGGCATGACGTCCGGATATTCTATATAATTGCGTGTGTAATTGTGCATATATTTACATTTATTCTTTTTTTGCGCGCTATATGCGTAAGTGGCAATTGGTAATTTCAACGGATCAATCGTAGGACATTTTTTATGATTTCGGCAATTCTCATCATCTCATTATTGTTTGACAGCGTACCAGAAAAAAAAAAAAAAACATGTGCAACACATACGTGTCTTGCCTTTTGTTTCTGTATATAGAAATTTGTAAAATTTATTTGCCATAAGGTTCTCGCATGTTGCGCTTACAAATAAACTTTTACTTATTTCCGCCTCGAAACGTTATATCTGGACAAATTATTGACAAGATCCACGTCTCTCCTGTTTCGCTCGTATTTCCTGTGTTTTTCCTATTTTATTGATTAAAAAAAACGTTCTTGCTACTTTGCTACATTTATCACTTCAAGAGTTTTTTATTTGTAAAATCACAGAAGTTCCCGTTTCACAAAATTGAATTGAAAGATCGTCGAAACTTGATTACAAAAGTGCGACCAAAACTTCGATATTCAATATTTCCTGTAACCATTGTGTACACATATAGGTTGTCCAATTGTACAACACTTTAACTAGCTATTTCTACAGGGATGTTAAGAAGGTAAAGATAAACTACAGTGTTTATCAGATTCGATCTTCTTGTATATTTGCGAAGTTTTGAACATAGAAGATTAACGACAGATCTTCGGGAATAAAATTATAAGTACAATACGCAAAATAAATAGGTAATTATAAAGCACAGATGTTTATCTAAAGTACAAAAAAGAAAAAAAAAGAAGGAACTTGAAAAAGAGACGATGAAATCGTCGTTCGTAGATACGCAAAGAAACGGAATGATTAAAGCAAAGACCGTGGCTGAATAATAATTCTATGTTCGCTTACTTGGTTTAGTTTTTTTTTTTTGGATTTTTAATTAAATTTTTTTTTTTTTTACTCGCGCGCAGATCAATTGCGCCAATTGCATCGAAATAATGCAATTGTTCGGATTTTATGACGACCTGGGCAGTGGCAAGTCTGAAGTCGGAGACTGCTTAGTCGACTTCCTCGATTGTTGGTCCAGACGCGCCGCCACCGCCGGGTGCTCCGCCGGGAGCAGCACCGCCGGCTCCTGGGAAGCCACCTGGCATGCCACCGGGCATACCACCGGCACCTTGATAGAGCTTGGTAACAATGGGATTACAGATAGACTCCAGCTCCTTCTGTTTGTGCTCGTACTCCTCTTTGTCGGCCAATTGATTGGCGTCGAGCCACTTGATGATCTCATTGCATTTATCCAGGATCGTCTGCTTATCCGATGCGCTGATCTTGTCTTTGAGTTTTTCATCCTCAACTGTGGATTTCATGTTGAAGCAGTAAGACTCGAGGCCGTTCTTGGCCGCGATTGTCTCCTTTTGCTTTTCGTCCTCGCTGCGATACTTTTCGGCTTCGTTTACCATTCTCTCGATATCCTCCTTGCTTAGACGACCTTTGTCGTTGGTGATGGTGATCTTGTTCTCCTTACCGGTGGATTTATCCACGGCGGAAACATTAAGAATACCGTTGGCATCGATATCGAAGGTTACCTCGATCTGGGGAACTCCGCGGGGCGCGGGTGGGATGCCACTGAGTTCGAATTTACCAAGTAGGTTGTTGTCCTTGGTCATTGCGCGTTCACCTTCGTAAACTTGGATCAGTACACCCGGCTGATTGTCGGCGTAAGTCGTGAAGGTTTGCGTTTGTTTCGTGGGAATGGTGGTGTTTCTTTTGATAAGCGCAGTCATGACACCGCCTGCAGTCTCGATACCAAGAGACAGCGGAGTAACATCGAGCAGGAGCAGATCCTGCACTTCCTCAGATTTGTCTCCGTGCAGGATTGCTGCCTGAACGGCTGCTCCGTATGCTACAGCCTCATCAGGATTGATGGACTTATTCAACTCTTTACCGTTGAAGAAGTCCTGTAACAATTTCTGAATCTTGGGAATACGGGTGGAACCCCCGACCAAGACGATGTCATGAATCTGCGCTTTATCCATTTTCGCGTCGCGCAACGATTTCTCAACGGGTTCGAGAGTACCGCGGAAGAGATCGGCACACAATTCTTCGAAACGCGCCCGAGTAATGGAAGTGTAGAAGTCGATTCCCTCATACAGCGAATCGATCTCGATGCTGGCTTGCGTAGACGATGACAGTGTACGCTTCGCGCGCTCGCACGCTGTACGCAGACGACGGAGAGCACGCTTGTTCGAGGTCAGATCCTTCTTGTATTTACGTTTGAATTCCTGTACGAAGTGATTGACCATGCGGTTGTCGAAGTCTTCACCACCCAAATGAGTGTCACCAGCTGTAGACTTGACCTCGAAAATGCCATCCTCGATGGTCAGGATGGACACGTCAAAAGTGCCACCACCGAGATCAAAGATAAGGACGTTACGCTCGCCCGTGGCCTTCTTGTCAAGGCCGTACGCAATTGCGGCGGCGGTGGGCTCGTTGATGATACGTAATACGTTCAAGCCCGAGATGGTACCAGCGTCCTTGGTTGCCTGACGCTGCGAGTCGTTGAAGTAGGCAGGGACGGTGATCACTGCATTGCTCACAGACTTGCCCAGGTATGCTTCTGCGGTCTCTTTCATTTTGACTAAGACCATCGAACTCACCTCTTCAGGGAAGAAAGTCTTCATCTCTCCTTTGTACTGAACTTGAATTTTTGGTTTGCCACCGTCGTTTACTACGGTGAACGGCCAATGTTTCATATCAGCCTGGATGGTGGGATCTTCAAACCGACGTCCAATCAGTCTCTTGGCGTCTGTAAATCAAAATATGTCCTCTATCTTTTTAGTTAATGTTCCACACACAAAATCTAATAGAAAAAAAAATTAACACAAACGGAGAATGTGTAAATGACTCTCAGATCAAGTTTCTTAAATTTATATTTATCTTGACAATGGCCAACAGTTTGTAATCTGTTAAAAAATTAAGTCTTCTTATAGCTTTCTGTTTACAAATCCCAAATGGCTGTGGTAAGTACTGCTTGACTATGCTATATTTCTTGTATAATCTTGTATAATTCAAGCCTTCTATAGGCGTTATACTATCTGATTCCGCCATGTTAATCAATCAAGGACATGACTATATACAAGCAAAATACATCTCTTCTCTGTATATCAATTATTTAAAACAATAGAATTTTCCTGTGTTATCTCAATAATTGTGAAGCAATCATCAAGATCTATGACTCACAACTCAAACACCATGATGCAACTTCCGCACATGATGAGTTGACAAAAAAAAAAAAAAAGACAGCAGAAAACTTACCGAAGATGGTGTTGTTGGGGTTCATGGCGACCTGGTTTTTGGCGGCATCCCCGATGAGACGCTCAGTTTCCGTGAAGGCTACGTAGCTGGGCGTCGTGCGGTTACCCTGATCATTCGCGATGATCTCGACTTTGCCGTGTTGAAAGACGCCGACGCAAGAGTAGGTCGTGCCCAGATCGATTCCCACTGCTGGAGCTTTCGCCATTTTTCTTTTTTCTCTGGTTCTGCAAGATCACGGAAATTCACAAAATTTAGAACGCGAGCACGTCACATCGGTATTGTCTTACAATTAAAATCTCAGCACAGGAGTCGCAACCCCTTCCCGAATGATAGAAATTTTATGTACCTTGAAAAAGAGCTTTGTTCGCTTGGTGAAACAAATTCAGTCGCTTCGTAGGACAGCGAAGAAGTTCCTCGTGTACGATTCGCAACGAAAGTGACGAGGGCGCGCTCGCAGCCTCTATTTATAACGCCAGAGGTCGGCCCCATGCGACAGTTCTGGAATGTTCCTTGCGATGCAGGAAACGACGCGGACCAATCGCGGCGCCGGATTCTCCTCGGGGTCGCGCGCGATTCGTCAAGACGCATCGACTGTTTCTCACCACTCGAGTCAATCGAGCAATCGCGTGAGCGTCTATCGATCGCGTAAATACGCCACGTGACAACGAATTCGCGTGTCGTCAGCGCGAACGAGATTTTTGTCACTTGAAAATTTCGAATCAACACCTGGCGATTGATTTGCGAGAGTTGGTCGATCGATCGCACGCCAAGGAAAGGTCATTTCCGCCTGGAACAACCGGAAGTTGCACACACAGAGAAAGACGGAGAATGTTCACGAGCTTGATTCCATCGCCCGCCGCGCGCACCGACCGCGCTCGTGCGCACGAAACACGCACACACACACGCGCGGTAATGAAAAAGCACGGCGTGACACACACGCCCCAAGGTCCCGAGGAATACGCGTGTAACTGACGTCAATAAAAATTGATCGCCCTACGGAGAGATTAACTAGTTGCTACTTCTTCCTCCTTGTCCAGGAGAAAATTCTCGCGAGGTCAGCTCGAGACTTCATTGATGCGTTTTTACGATAAAACGACGAGGATTTGCTAGCGAATTTTCTAGAATTCCCCGTCCGCCAGGTGATGATCACATTTCTATCGTACACGTGTATAAGAGAGACGCAATGATGAAATTTTGCCACGTGCAACTTTGTACGAAAGTCATCGATGTAAATAACCGATTTTTCCGATCTCTACAGGTCGAGGTACCTGCGAGTTGATTTCGCGTTTGTTCTAATAATTGTCGAGGAGAGATTAGAGATCAAGTCTCTGATGAGTTTTACGAGCGGAAAATTTTAATGGATGTATACTTGCGTAACGTTAAAGTTTCGCGAGGAAACTGCGAGAAAATGTCAGCAATTACTCGAATGAAAAATTCAGACTTGAGGATTTTTAGATGTTTCGGACGCATTGTGTTGCACGAGCGGATAATAAACTGCAAAACATGTTAAGTAACAGATTTATTATATTATTACATTCTAGGAAACGTAGCACCGAGAGTCGTCGACAAAAATGCTGAATAATTGTGTTTTTGTACGTACAATTTGCTTGCGAGTTGTATATGTACGTGACATGTATGTACGTTTGAACTATCGCTGCTCTTTGAAAGACACGTGTGTAGCGTGAGAGAGATAGCACGCTGATATACTCGATAAAACAAAAAGAAAACTACGCCTCTCAATGTTCCACGATATACGTCAAGTTTGTAAAACAGTCGCAAGTGTAATTTGTGCGATCGATAATTTCTCAGCCGCGTTTAGACGAGACTCGAACGTTGTGTACGTTGAGGTAATAATATGGTTCTCGCTCGGAAACTTGTTTAACCGAAATAAAATCCACCGGGCTAATTAACGGCGAGTAATTTGAAAACGATCAAACTTGTTATCTCTTCGGAGAAACATCTGACGACTGAATAAAAAAAACAGTAATTACATACGTGTAATAATTGAAAAATTATATGGAGTGTTTACAATGCGAGAGCTTTGCGACAATAGTCATTTGTCACTTTTTCATAAAAAAACAAAACCGATGCAAAAAAAGACTGATGTAGAATGAGTTTCAATTGCATAAATTTTTCGCAGCGTTTAGTCATTTTCGAGAGAATGCAATCGTGTGCGTGTGCACTAGCGGCGTGTTGCTAGGCCAGATCAGACATCAGGTACGACGCACCGCAATAACGGTCATCATTTCACCAAGGAAGCTGCGGTACAATGATCTGTCACGGTCTCCCCACACACATACATAAATTCAGGCGTCGCTCCAACGCGGGATGAAGTATATATAAAACAAAGAATTGAGAGGAGCAAGTAATTTTAAATCACGTAGCAATTTTCTACTTTCCAGAGCGAACAAACGTGAGAGATTGAAATGTCTACGTGTAAAAATGCGCTTTTGTGTGTTTAAAAAAATTTATATACATGCACTTTCATCTCTCCAGGTCTTGGGAGAAAGTTCATTTTGAATTTACAAGAGATACAGCGCAGCAATTGTTGCGGACGTATAATTTATTCGTAAAATTAAGTGCACGTTGCGGAAAGAGAAGAAAAGAGGATAGAAAAGATAGAGAAAGAGAGAGAGAGAGAGAGAAAAAGAGAGAAGTGCGTAAAGTGTATAAATACACGTTACGCTGAAGTATTTTCGAATTTCATTGTAACTCTCACTGAAAATAAACAGACCTCGAATAAGTATAGCAGCGATATAATAAGATCGAAGGTTTGTTTCAAACAAATTTGACACACACACACACACAATAACGAATTGTACGAAACAAATCTCGAATTTTATCATATCGCTGCTATACTTATTCGAGGCCTGTGTTTATTTTTAATGTGAGAGTTTCAACGTTCAGTGAGAAAATTAAAAAACTTTGTGTCTTTGTTTTATTGTAACGATGTGTCGTCATTGGCTATTTTCTCCCCTGCTCTCTTTTATCGACGCATTTGGATGAACGCAAGATCCTAGCGACTCTCGACGAGCGTTTGTCGCATCGTCGAAGCAATCTGACGAGTCGATGAAGAGGAAACCTAACTACACGATGCCGCAACGCAGCATGACATTGCTATATATACAACATATTTTTCCGCAGGCTCGTCCGTAACGCACACGTAGCGCGGCATATCTACATGCCATGTGCGTTCGTTTGCAGCACGAAGTATAGGAGCAGTCAATGTGATCAGGAATTCGATGATATTCCAGGCGAGTCCGCACACGTAAACACGCAACAGAAAACGCTGAAAGAAAAAACTCTCTGGTTTCTGAGAAACGAGTTATGAGCACGTTCCTTCCTGCACGGAACGAGCCGAGTTTCGTCGTGTCGCGAATGACACATTGTCCGCTGTAAAGAATGCGACTGCCAATGGGGAACGACGATATCCTGGCAACACTGCTGGTGCTGCTCGCCGTGTTCGCTTTCCGGTCGCACTGCCTGGAGGTGATATACGCCATCAACGCGGGCGGTGACAGACACGTCGACAGCTACGGGATACGCTACGCCAAGGATCCGCTGATGGGTAGAGTCGGCACCGCGTCCGATTACGGCAAGCAACTGATCATAGGACGCGTCAACACCTTGGACCAGATTCTGTACCAGACCGAACGCTATCACCACAGCACCTTCGGGTACGACATACCGATCAGCAAAAACGGGGATTATGTTATGATACTCAAGTTCTGCGAGGTCTACTTCAACTCGCCGAATATGAAGGTACATGTCTGAGATAAATATTCATGAGAGAACAATCATTTTGGTCACATTGATTTGTTTACTCAATTTGTTATGATTGTTTTTGTTTTCCACAGGTATTTGATGTCGTGCTGAACGGCGATCACACTGTGGTCACCGATCTGGATATCTTTGAAAGAGTCGGTCGTGGTGTCGCCCATGACGAGTATGTTCCCTTCAGGGTGCAAGATGGAAAGTTGATTTACAACGACGAGGAATCGGATATTTTAGCAGGGAAGATTAGAGTAGAATTTATAAAGGTGATTCTTCATGCTGATGTTTCATACGTAAACGTATGTGCATGTATATAATTTTGTCATCTTTGTTTTTTTATAAATTGCGTCGATTTTTCCAGGGCTACAGAGACAATCCAAAAATAAACGCCATAGCTGTTATAAAAGGCACTTTGGATGGTTTGTATCTAAATTTTCTCGAATCTTGTTTTGTTGTCAGATTTTTACAACTGTAAATTTTCGCGCAGATATCCCGCAATTGGGACCGATACCGCAAAATCAAGAGGAATTTTACACCGCGCCGGAAGAGGAGGAAGAGACTGTACGTAGCAGACACACAAGCGGGCCCAGAACACCCGACCCGTACTCGATAGAGGATTCGTCTGTGATGTTACCTGTTTTTGTAGCCATCGGCGCTTTTATCCCTTTACTATTCTGTCTATGTAGATTATAATAAGCGAGCGAAAATCGTATGCACACGTGTGTGTATGTGCGTATGTATGTGTGTGTGCATCTAGAAATGCCTTGTACTTAACGGTGACAGTGTTCCCAAGTGATTTAGACCCGCTCATAATAATTCAATGAGAGGACGTCTAGATGTGTAAATAGCTAATTAATCATTACGCTTCTTTACATCGCGCATTATAACAGAAACTAGCGTGAGAGTGAACACACGTATTTATTGCTAATTTATAAACCTAGGAATTTTTCAAATGTCTCCTCGCTTTTCGCGCCTTCACTTGTCGACTTATTCGAGCGCTGATTTTTCCAGCGGAAGTGGGAAAGGAAGCGACTTTTGATATCTTTCTCTGACCATTAACTTCGCCACATTTGGCTTCGAACATTCGATCACACTTGTTGCATAATTACTTGTATAATTTTTTCATTAATTGACTTTTAATTAATACACAATGAAACAACGTGCAAAATTTATTATTTCTGTATGCAAATTAATATTTGCAGATGTTTCCAAGACGAGTGAAAGTGCGAAAATCTCCGGTGTATAAAGATGTCTCAGAAAAATAGTCCTCCATTTTTCGTTCCACCAAATGTCTCACCCAAGCGTAGATGTCGAAGTAAAATCGATTGAATTTCGCTAGTTAGATCAATTAAAAAACGATAGTAAAATTACAGTTCTTGATTCTAGGACAATCTACATTTGTATCTGTATCACACTTGGTACACATCAGATATAAATGTAGTTGACACCTAGGTATATATATATATATATATACATATATAAAGAGGAGAGAGAGAGAGAGAAAAAACTTCCAGGAACGTGAGATGATTTGTGCTGCCGAAATCTCGTCACAACATTGTGTTCTGTATTTTAATATCGTATTTTTTTGTAGTCTATTATACATCATGAAACACTCGTCACATGTCTCATTTACTTCTCGCACAATCTGCTCCCAAAGAGAGAGAGAGAAAAGATTTTCGCGAATAGATTGCCATGAATTAATTGTAATATTATTAACATACGTGCGTTTATTACTTCGATAGGAAATTGTGTAGAATTCTCAAAGTATACAATAATTTTCTTGCGTATTTGGAACAAACAAGAATTTGTGTTGTTAGTTTATCATAATCTTTTTTTATATTTTTTCATTTTTATAAACATGTCGAGGAAAAGTGAGCCCTGAGTTTTGTGTGTTCCTACGACTTTGCGACATTGCGCGCACTCAATTCGACGGACATTATCTAACAGATAAGTCGCGGAGTACTTTTCTATCAGTATCTTTTTTTCTTATCACTAACACACGCGCTCATTTCCTTGAAAAGAAATGATTACGCGCTATCTTCGCCTTCCTTTGATCTTTGAACATTTCGCACGAGGTGTGTGTGCGATGCCGTGTGCTTGCAAGAAAGTAAATTTGTTAGATCAACGCAAAAAAAAAAAAAAAAAAAAAAAAAAAAAACGATTCTCATCGCACGTGTCTTATAAATCGCCAGTAATGCAACCTTACATATGTATATATTTTGCAGTGACGCGAGAAGGAGATGAACCCGGTACGATACTATCGTCTGACTTATTATCGATCGTGCGATTGTTCGCGTACCGGCGAAGAACGAGAAAGAGACAGAGAAAGAGAGAAAGGTACAATAAATTCAATTGGACGTCGTCGCAACGTAAAGAATCGTACGTTCTTAATAGGCATAAGTTCATTCATCCCTTATGAGACGACGGGACGTCACGTGACGACCCGGCGCGACGACGGAGCGCATCGCACGCCGCATCGTCTAAAGTCTTTGATGTATGCTCATCACCGGCAATTAGCTTTCAAGTCATGGCCGTACTTATGGTTTCGAAGGCGGGACAGGCAATCTGCGAAGGGAGTGGCAATCATCCCTCTTTCCCTTCGAAGGCAAGAGAAAGAGCGAAACGAGCGTTTTATTATTTGTAATAGCGTTTTAGCGTTTATTATCAACGACCGACGTAATGAATAAAAAAAAAAAAACTAACTAAATGTAAAAAGTGCAAATACGCTTATCTATCGCAAACAAGATCTTAAATAATTTCGATGGAGATAATTTTCCGTGCAGTGGTCAGATTATCGAGACTTTTTTTTCGATATCTTTATTGATGGAAAGTTTTTCGATAACGTCTCGCGCGATATAAAAATGTAGCGAGTTTAATTTTAGTGTATGATATAGATTTCTGAAAGGTCGTTTCGAAAATCCTAAACATATATTATTTGAGCTGTACGGAAAAGTAATCGAAAACCCATGGATAATATGCGTGATCGCTGTTTACACGACGATATTGTATTTCCTCATAAATCCACAGAGAGACGCGATAGCGTCTCTCTCGTTGCCGAGCACATAAAAGTAATTTGCTTATTGTACATACATGCGTTACGTGCTGGCTAATGTGTTTTGAGACTCTCTGTTTTGAACATTTATATTATAAAGTTTGCAATATTTTCAAAGTTTTAACAATCGTTAAGATGTAAATATCGACGATTCTCGCGATACAACTTTTATTGTTGTAATTCGTAGCTGATGTGAAGAAGTATGGAAAAACGTCTATTGTTTATATTGTTTGTCAAAACACACATTGTTATTTTTGTACGAGCTCTTTTGCGGCCTTTCGAAATATATTTCGGCTTTAATCAGGTTGTTTTCGCCATCATCACGGTGACAGGATAATAATCTTGAGAATGCGACTAATCGTATCGGGAAAAATATCGGCTAACAAACAGCTGACGTACATGTTTGGTTACGGTTTATTGTTAGCAGTTGGCATTTGGACTCGTATTTGTCTCGCTGGTATCATGACGGATGATGCCAAAGTCTCAGATATATGCAATTGAATTGCAAGAGCCAGGTGAGATCAGCTTGCAAAAGATCTCGTACCGTTTATGATAAGTTTCTCAATTGTTTGTTCAACTTTGTACCGTCTCGCGATAAATGTTGTTTACGTGTTTAATGGGGAAATTTCCTTACAAAATTAACGATAAAATCCGGTCAATTAACGATAACCGAAGCACAATGTACAAAATTAATTGTTTTGATTTGATAAAAATTAATCTGATGACACATCTTCGGCGTCTCTAAACAACCGATTGTGGCTTAGATTGGAGAAACTTCGAATATTTCTGAAGCCCACCTCGTTCAACGAATTAATTAATGAAAGTTCGACGAGAGAATGAGCTACGACACGTGTAAAATTGATTTCGCATGGAAACGCTTCTGCGCGCTCTAAGAAGAAAAGACATTGAAATTTGCTCGCTCTTGAACCGGCGCAGGATGTAAGTCGCAAACGCGACCGACACACAAGTGGCTGCAAATAGACGCAAATAAATGCATCTCTCTTCCGTTCCTCGCGGCCATGTGCTTCTGGCGCAGACATCGCCCCGTGCGCGGAAGGGCCCCGTGTAACGTCAGTGTGTGACGCGATGATAAAACGACGGACCCGGGCCCCGGTCTCTATCCGCTTGTCGACGATAATCTGTGACGAATACTTTGTCTGGAATCATCCAGCAGATTGGCCGGCGTTGATCTCCCCCTTGCCGCCGTCGCGGAGAGCCGGCGGCGGTGGATCCCTCAACGAAACCCCTCCGGATGTCGTTATAAAAGCCCGGCGCGCTTCGACGTGTCGTACGTCTTTCCTCGACGGTGAGACTCGAGACTTGTGCGGCGTGCGATTCTTAAACAGCATCTCGACGTGTACACACATTCGTCAATCATAATGCAGATCGCTGGAAAGTATCAGCATGTCTCGAACAACAACTACGAGGAGTACATCAAGAGCCTCGGCCAGGGAGACCGCGCTTCCGATGCGCTCAAGTCGTCCCCGCTAATCGAGCTTCAGAAACTGAACGACAATCCGGAACAGTGGAAGGTCACAGTCACCGCCTCGGGCAAAACCCTCACCACAACCTTCTTCCTCAATCAGCTTTACGACGAGGTGCTCCCGTCCCTGCCGGACCTTACCGTCAAGGTGGGTTTTCACGCAAGTGCTATGTTTGTGCCTCCGTTTGTGAAAGAATCGCGTCAATCGATCAACGCGCTCCTCGCGAAATGAGTCGAGTTTCAAGTAAATTTGTAACAAAATGTTGAGACTTAAAGAAAACAATCTTTAGACACGCAAAATGAATACCAGAACATCGTGTGTTTGGGATCGCAGAGTTAAATTGTTTGAAATTAATTTCCTATTCTGTAACACACACACACGCACGCACACACAACAAAATTATTATATTTCTTGCCGCAGAGCTTGACCACGAAGGAAGGCAACAACTTCAAGACCGTGAGTGAGTTAGGTGATACCCAAGTGACTCGACTCTACAAGTTCACGGACGCCGGAATGACTGTGGTAAGTGTGTGATCTCGACGTGTAGAAAACAAAAAAGAAAAACACAAATATGTAACGGCACTAAGTATAACGAGATCCGCGAACATATGCTTACAACATTTCTCCCTCTCTTTCAGGATTTATCCTCCAACAAAAGTGACGTTAAGGCCTCGCGCACGTACAAAAGACTGTAAAAAAACAAAACAAAAAAAAATGCTGTTTCTAATATTTAAAAGACATTATATCGCACTGTTGTATTAAACAAAAGTTTCGAACGAAAGAAAAAAACGGACTTTCTCTTTCCGTCACTCCACATCCATTGTCCCGAGGATTATCCAATCGTCGCGATTACTCGCAAATTCATTCGTACAATAGCGTTAGAAGTTGATATAGAGATGAGAAGAAACAAAACGTACAGTTTTTTTTTACAATTCAAACGTAATACGTCATTTATTCTTAAGTATGAATTCTGAGAAAGAAAAAATTGTGATGTGCGCGCGCGCGCGCGCGTACACAAAGATCAGAACTTATACGCAGTTTTTTTTTCTGTAACACGCGTGTGTGTTCGTATCGTTAAGCTACACTCTCTTTTAATACGAAGCCGCATTTTGCGCGCGTTGTACCGACTACGTTGTATGCGTGCGCCAACTGCGATTTTGTGTCGCGCATCTCTACTCGAGAGGATAAAAGTCCTTCTCGCCATTGTATCTTCGAGATCAAACTCTGAAGATGTTTGAATATTTTTGCGACGCAACGCGAGAGAACGACGTATAAAAAAATTCTTTCACCAATGCATTGCGCGCGCGAGCGCGCACACACAACTGCACAATATTCGGTACAGCGCGTGTTCGCTGGGAATACATAATCATCATCATCTTCGATTCTCGCAAGTACAGGAAAAAAAAATAATAATGAACTTCACGATCGATCGGACGTGAGAGTCCGTACAACGAAATTGATTTTCGATTTTGCGATACCATCAGTTCGAACGCACGCTTTTGTTTTCGGGACTGCCGCGCGTTCATCTTCTTCGGGAAAACGCGCTATGCCACGTTGCACCTGTTGACGCGCTGTTGATAGCGACCGATAGCGCGCGTCCCGACACGCGGCGGCAGCCTTTCTCGACCTCGACGACGACGACGACGACGACGACGACGACGACGGAAGCATATGAACATCGAGCTACGAAGCGTTCAAGCCGCGCGTCCGCTCGGCGAACGGAACACCGGAATCGACACCGAGAAAAACACGTTCCATCGATTGCGACGCGGCGTATCGATTCCGCGCTCGTTCGCCCGGCGCGTTCGCACGGCTTTCGAACATAAAGAGAGAAATTTGTGCGGAGTAAAAGCTTTCAAAGCACACGTACACAGCGATCACTCAATGTCGTCGATCGCATTGAGAAATATGTGGTTCTTCAAAAAAAAATAAAATAAAATAAAAAGAAATCCCAAACGAAAGAAACTCTACACACGTTTCTCGCGTTCGTTCTCTTCCATTCTTTTCTCTTCCCTCCTCTCTTACTAAAACCTTTGGATTCTCCACTTCTCTCCTCGCTCTCTTTCTGTTCATATACACATATTAACCCTTCGCTTCTCTTGTATATACTTGGATTCGAATTTATATTTAATATATCGTAAATTGTAAGGTATCACATTAAAATATAAGAGTGCTGTACATAGATGGAGATAGCATTACTATTATTATTATTATTATTATTATTACGAGTCGATACATATCTCGCAATGAATTCAACTTCAAGAAAAAAAATAGGAACAAACAAGAATAAATATATCGCTCTTCCCTACTTGTGTTTCTTTTTTCTCGTTTCTAGCTTTTTTTCTTTTTTTTTTCCCTTATGTCATTCGAGTAAAAGTGTCGCGATTATCACTTACACAATGTGCACATATATATATATATATAAAATTAAAAAATTGTAAAAAATTCTCATATCTTGCTTTTTTTTTTTTTTTTTTTTTTTTTCGTTGAATGTTAAAAAGTTAAAACTGTACTGCCGTATCAGAGGTTTTTCTTTTTTACATAAACGTCTGTGGTTTCTCAGACCGAAAGCACCATCCGGATTATATAAAAAAAAAAACAAAAAAACCGTCAAATCTCTAGGGAAACTCACACACTGATCGGAGTTGCAAACAATTGACGTATATAAACAAAAACGTATCGAATTATATATTTACATTCAACAGGGATCGACCGTCATTCGTGATAAGGCAGCAGTTGTCGAAAGCAACAAGTTAAAAAGTTTACGCCTCGCTCTTAACACGTCGATAAAATCCACGTTGTTACGACGCAAGTGTGGTGTTTGTATATAATTTATACGAAAAAGAGTAAAAATTTTTTTTTGTTTCGCGCGCACTGGCATACGATATTATTATAATAATTCCCTAAACACTATTTCTCTAACGGATGATTCCGATGCATGGACGCGTGTCTTGTGTCCATTAGATAATAACATTAAGGAGAGAAAACCTATGTTGTTTTTTTTGTTTTCCACGTTTTTTTTTTCTTTTTTTTTTACTCGCGACAACTCCAACACTAACGCTTTAGGCCGACGTGGCGTGTCGCGGTAACGACGGTGCGATCTTGACGAGCTCGGTCGTTCGGTCGTTTTTTAATTTATGATCAGCTGATTGTCGGCCGGCACGTCGATCGTGGGCGTGGGCGCGTCTTTTTTCGGCACGTCTTCCTCGAGCTTCTTCTCGCTCGTCACGCGGGTCTTGCTAGCGATCTCCTTGCCGTCGGAGATTCCGTTCTGCGTTATCTTAGCTTCACTCGGGGACGCGTTCTTCTTTGCGATGGGAGAGACCTTCGACGTGACCTTCGGTGACGAGGAAATCTTTCTCGCCGGCAAAGTCGATCTCGCAGACGATACACGTGGTTTCGCGGTGATCGTGCTCGCGACGGTAGAACTGACGGTCGTAGTGGCAGCGCGACTACCGATCTTAGACGTTGCGGAACGGGATATCTGTTTATTGACAGTTTCTTTGTTCTGTTTGTCTACCAGGGGCTTAGCCGTAGTCTTTTTTTCAGTGCTCTCGCGCAATTTCATCGTGGTCGTCGGCGCGGTTTTTGGCCTCGACGCGCCAGCCGCCGTAGAACTGCTGATCGTCGATTGTCTCGACGTCGCTGTAGATGTTTTTACAGTGGCAGAAGTGGGTCTGGGCTTTGGCACTGCGTTGGACGATTTGGTGGCAGTGGTAGTGGTTGACGTGATTGTTGTTGCTGTTGACAATTTAGACGTGGTCTTCGCGGTCACGCCGCTGGTAGCGGTTTTCAGAGCAGAAATCGGTGATTTGACAGCAGTTGTTTTACCGACAGACTTCGCATCGCCGCTCGCCGTCGATTTCTTCTCGATCGATGTGTTTAACTTCGACGTGGTGCTTGTTCTCGGTTTCGTTGTGCTAACGCTTGCACGCGGAGATTTTGTCGCTGTTGTCGTTGTCGTTTTAGTCGTCGTCGTCGCTTTCGTAACGGTAGTTTTTCCGCTGGTACTTGAAACTGTCGCTTTAGTTGATCCTTCCACCAATTGCTTGGGACGTGCCGCCGTCGATCTCTTCGTGGCGGCTGATTGTGCCGTTATCGATGTCGTTCGTGCGGTTGGTTTAGAAGGCGAAGTGGGCGATTTCGTTGCCGTCGTTAATGCAGTTTTTACTGTCGTTGTAGTTTTTGTTGTATGTTTCGCGTCCGTTGTCTTCGCTTTGGTTGAAGCGACGATTGGAACAACATCGATTTTCGCAATTTGATCGCCTTCCCATCTTCTTCCGGACTTCCATTCTTTCTTTTCGATAATAACGTCTTGTTCTTCCAGCGATGTACCTTTTGATGGAAGATTGACGGTCTCTTCTGTAGACGAAAGACGGTTCTCGGCAGTAGTTTCTTTCACGGTTTCTTTCACTTCGCTTTTTTCCGAAGCGTCATTTCGTCGCAACTCGCTTGAAGATTCTTCCGCCGGTGTGGGAGAAGGATGTTTTTCCACATATTCGCATTCTAAACTTTTAGATGTACTCATCACAGGTGGCTCAACCTTCTTCTCTTTTTCCTCTTGAGCCTCTGTTTTTTCCTCGATATCTTTCGGCGAATCCGGCGATACTTCGCTTTTCGCAGCTTTTTGGTCCGGCTCTTCATCTTCAGTGTCTTTATCGAACGAGTCTTCATCCGATTCAATTAAATTCTCTTCAATCTTTTGGAAGTCAGAACAAGGAGGATAGGAAGCGAAGTTTTTGCTAAGTATATGCGATTTATTCTCATCATAATAGTGCGACCAACGAGACTCATCTGATATATCCGTTCCTTTACTTAAGTAATTTATTTCATCATCCTTGCTTGAAACTGTGTAATCTGTTTCGACCAGTGCTTCGGTATTAATGTTCACATTATTTGGTATGCCAAAGCGTGTATCATCTTTTTTCCTGATGTTCGATTCAGCCTCGTCCTTGTAGGACGTTCTTATATCAAGATTTTTCTCTTGTTTGTTTTCTTCTAAGTTTTTTTTGTTTTCAGAAAGAAGCACTACATCAGACATGGTGTTCAGAATGCGTTCATCTTCATCAATTGTTCTCATCATCAAGCAGTCTGATCTAGCAACCGGCTGCTCGGATATTATCGTAGACAATACTTTATCACGATGAGCTTCGAGCTTCTGTAATAACTGATTTTCACTTTTCTGACTATTATTCTCAGTACTATCAGAGATACTACTCATTAATTCATCTACGTAGTGTACTGTAGATTTGATTTCAGACTGATCATTAATAAGTGATTCAGATTCACTAGATTTTATCTGTTCACTGCCGTCTGCTTTTGATTTCTTATTTGTAGAAAGATTTTCATTCTCAATCACAGTTTCTGGACTACTCTTTGTATCGTAGATCGCGGTCTTATATTCATCGGAGCTGTGTGTATCAGAATTAGATGGCTCCTCTTTGACTGTAGATTCCTCTACGAAGGATTTCGTTTCTGTATTAAGCTGTTCCTTCAGATCGGGATTTTCTTCTTTCGGAATAAAACTAATCCCAAGTTCCGCAGCTAAACGTTCCGCAGTAGCGGCCGGACGTACATTTTCGTCTTCGACGTCGGACGTTGGAATTCTCGAATCTTTGAGGTCGAGCAGTGTCGATGGTGTCGATGACGCGCATAAAATATCTTTGATATCCGAGGAAGGTGTGTAGACGTGTTCTTCTCTCGCGCGTAATTCGGGTGAACGCGGCGGTGTGCTCGACGGCTCGACGCTTTCTGTGCTATCGTTCAAATCATGAATGGCATTTAGGTCGACGCCTCGCTCAAACGCCGCTTCGAAGTCGCCAGGAGTAAGCGACATTGTCATGGGATTATTTTTGCTGACAATATCGCCCTCCAGCAAATCATCGGATTCATGCGCTTTTGCGTCCCATTGGGCGATATCCGTCGGCTGCCACTGAGTAGTCGACATGATACGCGCAATAGATTCGTCATCAGCTTCGGCTTTGGTTGACGATACCTCAGATTCGTCCAAGCCTAGCAAATTATTCTGTTGCGAGTCCGCGTGTTCATCTTTATCGTCTATTTCTCTCGGTCGTCGACACACTTCCTCTTCGAATTCGCTCTCGCTCGGCACAGGAATGTCATCCATCGCCGGCGTCTGTTTGAAAGGAGAGCCGCTGATGGGATAATCCTGCAAGCTCCTGTTGCCCAACAACGGCGGTGATAACGGTACAAACTCGGCTGCCTCCGGATTCAACTGGAAATCCATGTCTTCCTTATTTTCCAGCTCTTGATTCTTCTCCTTGCCTACCTCGTGAGCCTCTACCAATTCGCTCACTTTCGATTGGTCGCTTATCTAAAAGCACATTTCAACAATTGTTCAATTACCGATTTTCACATTGCAAGTTTTTGATTCAAGAAAATCACGAGGGTGATAATAAGATACTCACATTAAGGTCGGCTGACTCAGGTAAGGAGATATCCTCTTCCAATATTTTGCATCTATTATCGATGTCGGGATCTGAATGCTGGACTTCCACGCTAGCTCTCGCAGAATCGGGACTTCCCTGTACACTCGACGATTGAACGTCCTCACGGGATTCTTCTTCCGTCTGTTTCCTAGATTCCTCCTTATCTCGATCGATACGATAATAATTCCACTCTTCGTCCTCGGAATCCTCGCTATCTGCTACATTCTCCGCTTCAGGAATCAGTGCATGCTGAAGAGGTTCTGGAATAGTCGTGAGAGAAGTTAGGACACTCTGAATAAAACAAATATTACACTACCCTCGTTCACGTAGTGGTCATATTGTTAAAGTGGATACGTGTCATATATTTATGTTCTCTTTTAGAAAACAAAAATTCACATCAAATAAAAAGAAAAAAACCAGGACAATTTCTTCTATCGTGACACGTTTGTCACGTGGCGGAGTAAGTTGCGGAGTGTGTGCACGTTTGAAATCGAGTAAAACGTGAGATGTCGAGCGTTTTGTTTTTCTTCAACAATTTATTCATGTATCTCGGATTTTTACAGACTTGCGTTCGGGTAACTACTTCGGGATTAGGTTTTTTACATGTGTGTCGTGCAGGCTTTGCGTTATATCGATGCTTGTTCGTCGTCTCAACGGATTCACTCGCACAGATAACTCGCAAGTACCTCTCGCACGAACGTGCAGCCGAGAAACAGCTGGGAAACGAGGAGGAGAGATCGCCACACAAGGAGCAATCGCCCTTTCGGTGACTAAGAGAAACTACGCCCGCCAAGAGATGTATTATCGATCTAGTCCAGAGACCCCGGAGCGCACTCCACCCTCTCTCTCTCTCTCTCTCGCACTGTTTCTACACGCCGCCACCACCCACCTGTGCATCGCGTCGCGATGGTTAGAGAAGATTCACCCCGATTGGATGGGACCTCGCGCGGAAATCGTCGAATCAATCGTCGCACTCGATCGCGTCTAATCGGGACAATGTAATTTGCGCGACAAAAATGATTTCCCTTCATTTTTAGTTTTTGCAAATATCGCCAGCATACAATAACATTTTTAATATTTTTTGTATTGCAAATCAAGAACTTTAGATTATTTTTTAATACATTCGCGCGCTAGTTTCCAATTTTTACAGAAAAATAATGGACTTACTACTGGCGCGAGTAGCTGAAGAGAAGAAAAAATAGAAAACAAATCCAGAAAAGTTCGTACATTGCGTGCAACTGCGAGAATCTAACGATCGAACATCTTTTTGACACTCACCTGGCCGAAGCCAGGAAAATGCACGAAGGAAACTGGTTAAGGGACGGTGAAAAAAAAAAAGAAAGACACTGCCTACGCGGATAGCGCACGCTTAACCCGTTCTTAATTTTCTTCAACCACCAACGCAAATTCATTCCGACTTGTTCGCTCCCACGCGCTTCATCGTTTCTCGCGCATTTCAGATCTATATGCGCGCACGCATACACACGTCTAAAATACAATATGTCCGATTTCGGATAATAATATCTCGGGGCGCGGTGCTTCGCCATGTGTCGAGAAGAACGTTGACCTTGCGCGAAGAGCAAGAGAGATTCTCAAAATGTGCGAGCACAAATTATATACACACACAGGCCATGATTGTATGCTTTCTAACCTTCGGTTAGATATCGGTCTGTTTTGTAATAGAACGGAGATTTAGAGATTGTGTACGCGTAAGGTTTCAGTCAGCGCTACCTTTTCGCGTCAGTTCTCTTGTAGAAGTTTTTATGAAGATTTTTAAGAGATATACAGTTTCGAACTACACACAGGCGATATCGCGTGCTTTCTGTAAATTCAATCGACTCGCGCGTAAAAATCTGGCGCGAAGAAAAAATTACAAGATCCGAGCTATTTGTTAAATTTCCTTAACTTTCTAAGATTCTGTTTTGTTAACGCATTTTCGAGCAAAAAAAAAAAAAAAAAAAAAAAAAAAAGACGTCGCGACGAACGCCCGGAGGCCGCAATTTCAGTTGCTCCGCCGGAGAAGAGAGCACTATGGAATTCTCATGGCATCCCTCGCCACGCCGAGAGAGAGAAAGAGGATGAGGGAGGAGGAAGCGCGCAAGTGAAGATCCTCTTCCTCCTCTTTTCTCGCTTGTGTTTTTCTTTTCCCCGTTTTTCTTCGCGCCAGGGACACGTCTCTCTCGACGTGTATCGGTCGCGACAGCCGCGCGAGGGGGAGAGTTAATTTTAAACCATCCTCAGAAGGACCGGAGAGAGTACATATGAGTGAGAGAGAGAGAGAAAGGACTCTCGGTTTCTCTTGATAATATCCAAAAAAAAAAAAAAAAAAAAAAAAAAAAAAAAAAAAAAAAAAAAAAAAAAACAAAATCAATCCATATTCATGCATTCGCGTCTGCAAAAAACAAACAAATATTTGTATCATAAATGGAGAAGCTGAACGAAAAAATCACAACGAGACGTAAAACATTACACAGTGAAAACTTAAATAAAAAAACAACCGAAATTGTGTCGCTGCGTGTACGTAAACGTTCGGGACAAATGCCCGTAATTGACGACGTCTTATTAACGCAGACGGACGATCGAACGATCGCTCGCAATTGACTTGCCAATTTACATGCGAAAACGCCGACGGGGGCCGCTGCGCGGCCGGCGCATGCACACACTCGATTTCACGCCCGAGAACCGGACAGAGCCTAAAAAGGAATTGCTCGGGTCGCGAGTGCGTAAATGAAATCGATTGCAAAGAGCAAACGGGAGTATAACTGGGCGTTTGATCGACTGTTACACACGTGTACATACAAATTGCGTTTGATTTAACGAACTTCTGTACACGCAGCAGGTTTTTTCGAGCTTCTTGCGCGCGACAAGACAATCTTCTTCTTTTATTTCAAAAAAAAAAGAAAAAAACAAATAAACTTCTTGGGGAAAAATTACGTCGCATCTTATATCGAAGATTCTCGAGAAAACCTTGCGATATATACAGTTTCATTCACAAATCCACCGGTCTCATAAATTATCTCGGCTTTTCGCTTCGAAGTGGAGTTGCGGTCTAAGAGACTTTAGTCTTGAGAGATCCGTACACAGATAAGAGAGAGAGAGAGGCAGACGCGGCGAGAAATTGCTTATTTTAAGCTGCAAAACTTGATATCAATCGCACCAAAGATCACAGCGACTGAATGAAACTTAAAAAAACAAACTCCAACAGGTAAAAAACCTTGCAATTATTCCGAGAGATAATGACTGAGGTGAACTTTAACCGACACGGGGCCAGCACAAGGTGCGTCATATCGTCATATATTTCGTTCGTTCGTCTCAACAGAAAACCTCGCCTCGCTCGTTGCGTAAATAGTTATCTAAGTAATGACGGAGCGTTTATTTAAGAATAAACGCGATGCACATACGGGTCGTGTGTGTGTGTGTGTACAACCCGCGCGAATTCATCAGACCGGTCATCCCGCTCGTTTCCTTTTAGGCCGTCGAAAGACGCGAACGTTCTCGCGCGCGTCGCACGCCTGAGAAGTTCACGCGACTTCATTAACGGTCCGCCCTTCTCCTAACGCGCTACTTCATTATATACGCGAGAAGCACGATAATTCTCGTGAAAAATTTGTCTCGCTCGAGAATCAATCCTCGCAAACGACGCTTTGGACTGTTAAAGGCGAATGTTTCAACGACCGGACAATCACCTGACATCATTTATTAAAGACATAATTAAAACAAGGTATTTACACACAAGGTGTCCGGTAACAACACAGGTCGTATCACCTTTAATAGACAGCGGATTGTATTGTGAATTGGCAAAAGTTCTTTGCCACTTTGCGAGTTTCGCGAAAGTTTGAAATATTTACATCTTAAAAAATATTTAAAAAAACATTGACAATTGTTACGATTAATATTTACTCATCTACGATAATTACGTCTTTGATAAATGCCCCGGTTGTTGGCACACGTCCGATCAGTTTTACCTTGCACTTACTTTTCTAAAAACTTGTCACACACACACACACACACCGGCTATCTGAAAATTATCGCATCTCCCAAGATGACACTCTCGGGCGCGCGTCTCTCGACTCGACGTCTGAATGAAGAGAATTTAAACAAGCGCGGCTAAAATTGGCTCCAGTGTGACAGAACTTGAGCAAATATACTGGCAAGGTACATCGTGTTCTGGCGTCACGGTAATTCGCTGAAATTCAGCGTAAGACGAGACCAACGATAGATCCGATTACTTCGCGGTACAAAAACTTCAACGTTGTTGGAAAGACACGACGGAGATAAAGCGCAAACACACGATAATAAATATGTTACACGCGACGCGCAAGGACGCGCGATTGGCAAAATATTACAATATCGCATCTGACAAGAGAGTGAGAAAAACAGTTTTTATCGAAGAGTCATCGAGAGAGAGCTCGAGGTATTTTAATCGCAGTTATCTCGGCATTTTCAAAACTGTTGTGTGTTGCTCGCAGAGATTTCTTGTCGTTACTTTCCTGTGTCAGAAAGCGATAAGTTCGTCTTTTCTTGATGCTCGTTAGCACCGGAACGTTCGTTGTAAGACTTCATTACAGCACTGAGTAATCTTTGAAAGAAAAAAAAAAACAATCGTTATTTTTTCTACGTCAAATACCCGATCTTTGTTTCCGAGCTCTACTTCTCGTTACATAAAAGCATTCTGTCTTTTCTACACATTAGCGTGCAATCTTTAAGAATTACAGACGTTAGAACTGCTTCTAATTTCAATAACGAGTCGCGTTGGCTGATCTCTCGTTCAATTTTTCGCGCTAGAACACTAGTTGAATGCGCTTTCTTTTTTCCAAACAAAAAAGTACAGTTTAGATTTAAGATTAGCGAGTGTCTTTGAGACGGTCGCTCGTTAAAACCATCGGAAATCGACACGAATTATCTAGTTTTGCGCATTTGTGCGCGCTGAACGTTGAACTCGTCGGAATAAATCTTCCATGCGATAGGAGGGCCGAACGCGCGTTTGACAAACGCAACGAATCGCGACAACACGACGATTTCACAACACGGTGTTATTTTCGTATACACGCGGCCACTGTCCAGTTTCCTCTCCGGGCCTTCCGCGCGAAAACAGATCGGGAAAAGTTGAAAGAACGCGGGGGTGTGTGTTTGGGGGACAGGTGTGTTTCCCAAACGACAGATGCGGGGATCGTTCGAGAAAGACTGTGACAAAGCGAGACGACTTATCATCGATACGATGGGATCGTGGAAAAAGAAAAAAAAAACAATCACTCACTCGAAAACAGCGGAGAAAGAAAAACAACATCGTGTTATCTTGAAACGTCACACATTTCGTCTTGAAGGCCCGAGAGAGGACGAGACAGAGAACGCACGAAAACCGGTATTATAACGTCGCAAGTTTCGGGGTCTCTCCCCCACTTCGCGCCGTTCAGCTGCCCGAAACCGATCAACTACGTCTATCCTAGAATTCTGACAATGAAAACGAGAAAATCGACGCGTCTTTCGTGATGTGAGCTGCGCGTCGTTTGACACGTCAGACAATCGAACTGCGTCGAAAATTTCTTTTGGATCGCGCCGGCCGGTGCGCGGTCTACGTGGCCGGGTGGTGTCACCGCCGATGCTCCAGAATCGTCGCGCGTCAGTTCCAAATTTAAATGCGCGATTCAGGCTGACGGGGAGAGAGAGAGAGAGAGAGAGAGCTCCGACGTACCTCGAGGAGAGAACGTTCCTCTTCCGTGCGTACGTGCGTCGCCTGTCCTGCCCGCGAAGAGAGATGTAACGGTTGCGCGCTCGCACGACGACGGTGCGTGTTCCCGATGAAAAAGCCGGTGTAAGCCGCACCGAGAAGAATATTATCGCGGAAGCGGACTCACGAAGACGCGCAATCACAACCGTACGAGGCACGAAGGAAACTGTCGGAAGATCCCCCTTCCACCAGGCGCGACAATTGGCGGCACAATGCGCGATTGGCCGCTCAACCGCGAATCAGCAACGCGAACGCGAACGCGGCGACCAATGGGAACACGACGACACGAGCTCCACGCCGGCGAGGCGCCCGATTCGAACGCACCCGGGTAACGGTACTAGCGACACGCGACGGTGTAATCATTCGAGAAGCGATAAACGGCGGCAATGTTGTAATAATCGCACTCGTTTAACATGCGTACTCTCGCAATTAGCTTTCGAAATTGTTGCATATCTAACGACGCGAAAAAAAAAGATTATTCCGGTTGCGACGATTCGACTCGCAGTCCCTCAGAAAAGTGCAAGCAATCCTACACCCAATATTGCTCCGAGCTTATCGAGCGAACTCGGCAAATTGAACAAACGCCCCGCTTCTTATTACATTTCCGCGATACCGCGCCCGCGATGCGGGTCAAATCTAATTTCTAAGTTAATTAGGAAAAAGGAGGTTTACGTGAAGTGCAATTTCGTTGGCATATCGTCATTATTGTCACAATTTTGCAACTTTTTTTTTAACTTCGTTAGTAACAGGCGACGTGTCTCGATAATCAAGCAATTTCTTTTTTCCTCGTTTCTGGCAGTTACACCGTCGAGAAGAGTTTCAACGTAGGATCATTCGTGAGATAATATACGACCGACCGTTGAAACCTTAACACTTCAAAGATGAAATTAATGTTGCATGACAAAAACATTTATATACAGCGTGTTGCACGTGTACTGTCATACGCAACAACAGTCGATGGCGTGCATGTGTAGAGCGAAAGAGACGAACGCGATAAACACACGCACACGCACACATTAACATTCTGTAGGATAACAATTTTTTATTGATCCCAGAATATCTCTCCGTCCAGATAAGATCGCGGATGTGGCAACAAGCTAAATCGATAAAAATTCATCGAGTTATTTTGTCAGCAAAAAAAGATATAGATGAGGAAATTAGGGCTTTGTGTCCAAGTCGAGAGTACGAACAAAGAAAAAAACAAGTTATTGCATTGTATATGTATCCTTGAGAATCGCGAATGTGTACACATTTCAAATTTACAGCATGCGATACACAGAGAGAGATTCGACGCAAAGGATTATTAATGTATCGCATTAATCGTTAAATCAGCTTACAAATGGACTTGTTTTTTTTTTTTTTTTCGTATTCTCGAGCTAAGCAATATAGTTGCAGTACAAAGCATTTATCCTCGCTCTGTCACCTCGCCAGCAAGAGTTTTCTAATTCGATACTCAGAGAGATAATATAAAACACTTCTTATACATTAATGACTAGCGCAATTCTTGTCGCAGACACTAGAGAAACGAGGGTTTTTCTCAAAAGCTTAATAACAAATCTTATATATATATGTATAATGTACACCGTTCGCCGCAGGCAGATTAATCCGCTCGTCGCTGACATAAATATTTCTCGACTTCGCACGCGCTTCGGTCCTTCATACAAATTCATTCAGCATTCAAGCGATATATATATGTATAACGACGTATTTCTCCTCTCTGCGAGTCGGAAACAACACCGCGAGGACGTCAGAGATTTCACTTTTTGCGTAGACCAAAAACATGAGCGCCGAGAGAGTTCGAGATGTAAGTCGCCAGCGACACGAACAGATTGCTCACCGCGTGACAAGCGTACTCGTACACGAGCGCGGCGCACAGGTGGGTCCTTACAACGGACAGGTTGCACTTACTAGCAGCTTGCAGAGAACTAGCAGCACGTGGCGACTCGTCGTCGCCCGAGTTGTTCGCGTCAGAGGATTGGACGAGCGGTTTGTCATCGTGGTGAACCATAGGCGCACGATTGTCTATCGGGTCCGCTGGATAGACATTCGCGTTATCGTGAATTGAAGATTCCTCCTCGGTTACTCCGGTGTTGTCATTGCTGTCGAGAACTAATTTTTCCGATGTAACCATCTCGATCTGCGACTTCACATCAATGTCTGCCATGGTAGACATGAAATTCAGAACGTCGCGGGTTGTTTGCACGACCTCACCGGCGTCAACATCGGTTTCCGGACCCATCTCCTCACAGAAGTCGTAATCGTTATCGCTGTTTCTGCGCTTCCCGTTGCTGGCAGCGATATTCTCGTCGTAAGACACGCGATCGACGCCGATGTCGAAATCCGTCTGTTGATTCAGACCGGCGTTGATCAGCTGCTGCGACCTGAAGAAGGGCTTATCGAACTCGCTCGACGGATTGTTCGGATCCATGTTGTTCAGTAGACCATTCGGTGGTGGACACGTGATATGTCGCGAGGCGATCTCGATCGGCGGTGTCAGAAACACCACGATCACGGTGATGTTGTCCTGGGAACCCGCTCGTTTCGCACTCTGCAGTAGAGCCTGGTGCACGTACTTGAGATCGTCTGCAAAGATAAAAACAAATAACAATCGTTAACGTTGCGCTTGATCATTGTGCACATCGTCGGCTGTAGATTGCTTTTTTTTTCATTACTGCGATGTAACTGCTCGCTTTGTAAATTCGCGAGGAAAATGCGCGGAAGTGTTTTATCGCAGATGCGTGTAAGATAAATGTCACAGTGACCGGACACGTGACTGGATGTTTTATTGGAAAAACAATTTTATGTGTAAATACTGAACACAACAATCCTCGACCGTTTCAAACATTTTTTTAAGATATGTTTTTACAAGTATCAGTCCCTAACTTTTTATCAAATACTTTGTTATTGTTATTTCTCATGTCCCAGTGGTACTTGTCCAATTATCGAGATCTTATATAAGAACGACTGTAAATCCTCTTCTTCGAAGGACGACTCGGTCGCGAAGAGGATCTAACGGGGAAGAGCGAAAGAAACGCATAACAGAAACAATTTTTCAATGGATGCGCCTGTGTTCCGTAGTCAATTAGCTTATCGGCGTGAGTCATCTTAATAAAAGTGCGGCCACGGTTTATAGTCTGTAGAGTCAATGGCTCGTGAATCAAAGCACGCTCCGGGATCATCACGCGATCGCGCTCGAGACTCCTCGTATAGTCGGTTATCGTTCCCTGGAAGTGGCAAATGTGTATGAAAAAAAAAACAAAGTGATCGTACGATCGGCGCCGTGTCGAAGTGACTTCCGTGGCGATGACCCTCGCGAAGGGGGTATCCGCGTTTTCCGAACGGGCTTTCGAAGGGGGAAGAGATCTCGCGACATCGCGTGCCGTCGAAAATTTCACCCTCGAAGGTGGAATCGAAAGGGGTACCAATGCACGAATATCGTGCGGCCCTGGCAGAAGGGTACATTGACCTATGCGTTACGCCGCCTATCGACGCCTGAGTCCTCCTCTCTCTCTCTTTCTCTTTCACTCATCATCCCTCACTCCTTCGTCCTGCACCTCTCTCTCTCTCTGTCTCTCGTTTCGTTTCTTCCCTTGCCTCGTTGCGCGCTCACCTCTCCCGTCGTCTTCTCTTTCATTCTCTTGCATTCGCGCTCTAGTGACTTTATTACGCCGCAAAAGCGTTCCCGCTCGCCATCTGGAGCGGGAGAAGGAGAAGAGAGGAGTAGAATGTGAAGAGGGATATTAATTTTCCAACGGTCTCTCCCTTTTCCACGTTTTCCTACGTCGAGACGGGCGGCTCTTCTCTTCATCAGCAACATTCGGATTTTTCTCTCTCGTGATTGCAGAGAGAGAAAAATCCCGCTTGTTAAAACAACGCGGTTATTTCCGCGGTGACAAAAAGAAACCGACACTGATTCGCCGCTTTAAATCGTGCGCCGGATCGAGAAAAATTCGCGAAATATTTCTTCGCGAACAAGAGACGACCCAATTGAGAACGTGCTTTCGCCTCTTTTGAAATTCACGGACCAGTGAAATGATTTAGCTCGACGATCGCTCTTATTTGCTCGATTAAGGAAGCTTTTATTTTTAACGCGCTATTGTTGAAATTCGTGGAAAGTTATTTGCATCGAGCGAAACACCAACCGATATACATTATATATATATATACACACACACACGAACAGTCATTGCCGGATATCCGTGCTCGCTGGTGACGCATTAAGCGACCGTATGTGGGGAATGTCACAACCGTCGATCGATAAACCGGGTGTATTCATACAATGAATATGTAAACCGATAATAATAGGCGCGAGATAATTGGCGGATATCTCGTTCGCGACTATCTCGTTCGATCGGTGTGCGCGGCGAGAGAACATTTTTTGCAGAGAAATCTTACAAACTTTCGTCCATCTCCTCCCCTTTCTGCGCGCAAATAGGCAGGAAAAAAAAAAGAGCGAGAAGAAAATTCACCGACTGTGAGTGCGCGGTGGTGCCGATTGTTCGAGAGGATTTAGCGAAGCGCGTGTCGTCGCTTTTGTTTGAGTGGCACAAAAAAAGGGAGGGTTTGCGAGAAAACGAACGCACAGGGAGAAAAAAAACCGCGTGCAAATTGCGTCGTCACCGCGGGGCAGCTCCGGTTCAACCCTCGCACGGGAAAACAACGAGATGCGATTTCGCGCGTTCCAAGAATTTACACAGACCGGATATTTTTCGCGTTCAAACCGCGAAATACATTCGACGAATGTGTGTTTGCGACTGAAAAATGCGTTCCAACAATTGAACCACCAGCCGGACTTATCAAAACAATAATTATAATCAAATTTATTTACGCAAAGTTAGAAACTACTATTCCAAAAACCATCTTGAAACGTACTTGAAACTTTGAGAATTGTTTTCTAATATTTACGTATCTGACGATTATTTCTCTTTAATTAATGTCCGACCACTGGGACATTTATTTCGTTTCATTTTTCAAGTTCGATCGCGTGGGAACTCGGAGAACAAATGCTCGCAAAAATTGCGGAAGAAATTTCAATATAAAACGATTTCCTTCTTCGAGAACTTTGAAGTCACAAAGCTGCGTGGATACTCTTTGTCACATCTATTGAATGTGAGAACACGTGATGAGAGACGTGTTCCCGGTTCAAGGCTAGTTACAGAGACCCCGGCTGCATGCATTTGATAGTAAAACCACGATAAGACCATGAATGAAAGCCTCGTGTCGACACTGAGCGCGCGAAGCACGTCACTTCGCGGGCCCTACAATGTGAGCTCGCATAACAGATTGCAGGGATCACGTGGAAGGGTGACTTATAGCCCTAAGGCGGATACGTCTGCATCGAGATACAATAGCGTGAAATAACGATAAAATATTATCAGACATAACAATAATGATAATAGGTGTCTTTCCTTCTTCGAACGATAATTGTTTAACAAACAAAAAATATTTATTCTTGCAAATATTAGAGATAACGGATATATTCATTGTTTTCTCTTTCTTCGCGAAGCAATTGCTTCGAGCGAGCTCCGGATTTCCTGTTCGCTCGTTAGATCTGAGAGGTAAAAATAAACGAAAAGATAATAATAGACAGAGAAATTACGTTTGCGCGGAGAACTGTAATTCGGATATAAATAACGAGAACGCGCGAGAGGAGCGAAGTACAGTGCGGTTTCGAAGACGCAGAGATAATTTTCGTGCGACGTCGTTCAAAGCAAGGCGAATCGTTCGATTGTGCCGCGATGAGTCTACCCGACCTAGCGACAACAGTCAAGGCCGAAAAGTCTATTGACGGCAAGTATTGAATCTCGAATAAACACGCGCGCGCACATAGTCCGAAATCTTTCAGCGCAATTGCGATTCAGTCGAGCGAAGAAGACGTCGACAAAAAAAAAAAGAGCCGCGTGAAAAAAATGCGCGATTACCTCATTACCGACGCCAATCTCTGTGAATCGTGTGTGACCATTTAAACGTCGTCGCACGTCGTTCGAATTTCAAACGTCTTTCCGAAACGGTACGGAGCAGCTCTTGTTGTTACGCGCGTACTTCTTCTTCCGAATGATTACGTAACTTCAACTACACTGAAGAAAAGTTTATCGAGACCATGTTTATGGTCGTATCACGCGTTTTTATCAAGTAACGCGTTCCACGTTTCGAAACTGCACGCAGAATATCTGTGAAGATACTTGTGTTCGCGTATAAAGTACTGGAATATTTTTGCACGCTTGGTTTTTTATATCGTACACTTTGTCTTTGTACCTGTTGGGCAAATGTCATTCCTACTGACATCTTCAATAGTTTCTGCGTGACAATTTGTTTCAATTGAGAAGGATTGAACCGAGAGTTCAAAACGTTTCACGATTCAGAATTTAATACAAAACAATTTTTCACATACGCATCAGTAGCTGCGGTGGCTGGTGCCAATATAAATTTGTTAATTTAACACGCGTGTGTGTTGCGAGCGTGTTCGCCCGCAAGTATCAAAAAGAAAGCAGCTTTTACATCACACGTCTGCGTCGCGCGGACGTGTTGCACGTCATGTCGCGCGACTTCGCGCTGATATAAATTACACGGAAATATTGGATTACACGTGTCTGCCGTAGCGACAGCGGCGACAGATGAAAAAAGAAAAAACGCGTCTCGCCCGGACGTACTTATTTACAAGCCGAGTCTTACATTCTCTCTTCTCGCATCTCGGGGTCTCTCCTCTCGATCGGAAATTTACACGTTCCCGATCGTCTCGCGAATACTTCGCGGAGAGAACATCCGTCCGGTCAAGTTTCTTTTTTCCCCGTCTCCTCCCCCTCATCAAAACGGTTGCTTTTATGCCGATATGAATTATGTAGGTTGGCGCATACGCGCGCGAGTATCCCCAGGTTCTCGCTCGCGGAACGATCGTTGAACCAATGCTCATCGGAGCCGACTGCCTGTGTGTTCACCTGAGGTTCTCCCTTGCGCCTCGGAGTAAATCAACGTTTTGCCGCGTAATCACGTATCTCTCTTTCATCATGGGTAATATCACGATGAGACGATACAGGGAAGAGCAGCTCCGCCGACTTGTGCGACGACAATTGCGACGCGATTACTTGCATTGATGATTTGCATCGTGTGTCGCACGACGTTTCGGTTTCAGATCAATAAATTGATTTTACGTTTCCATTCGGTGTACGTCGCTCAATCCTGACAAATAAAAGTAAAGATCGTGAAAAATTAATTTTTAAAATAAATTATGACGCGGTTTTTTTCTCAGATTTCTCTCTCTGGTCATAAAAATGTCACGCTCGAACATGATCGAGATTAAAAAATAACACGCATATCCTAGAAAATACAGAACTTTTGAAGTCGATATTTAAAAACAAAAATACAGAGTCAAGATATATTTTTCCAGCATGTATGTGAACACATCTTAGAAATTGGAAAAACAGTTTTTATACCGAGATCTCATAAAATAAATTGCGTAATAAAACTTGAGCGTATTTCTCTAAGTTATAGTTTACGCAACACAAATTTCCGAAGCATTACGTCAAACTCTAAGAATAGGGAGTATTTTTTTTTTTGACAAAAATTTGAATACGTATTGTGTTGACAGTGTGTCAATACGCTCTTTTTGTAAGTTTGTTTTGTGCGCACAAAAATCAATCGCGAGAGAAGGTTTTGCTTCGTCTTGCGCTGTTACCAAGGAGAAAAATCGTCAGTTGTTACACGCGCGCGTTCAAAAGATATTCTTATACCACTTATCGTCGAGCTAGAGGTTGTCGTAATCGTCCGGTAAAAATACAGTTCCGATTATATCTAATTGTCGGCCGAAGGAGAGCACAAGTTGGTGCGGAAACGTTCCCCGCGTGTGATCTTTGAAATAATTAACATCCAATTTTGTTCACTTCTTTTTAATTTTTTTTTTTTAACGAGCATATTGTTCACTTGGTTTGATCAGGACGGTTTTGGCAAATCTTTCGCGATGTTGCGCGAACACAAAGAAAAAAGAAACAAATTCTAACGCAAGCCTGTTGAGAATTTTTTTTACATTTTTGGCTCTGGCGTCCATTGCTACCTTCGCTTCTCTCGTAGCTTCTTGGGCTTCCCGCGTAGACGTGTGGAGCAAAGGCATTTTAGAAAAACTACCTGAACAGCATCTAGAACCTAAACGCTACAGGAAGAGTGAAGCTGACGACAAGATGCAAAACCGGAAGTTTTGTGATTCCAAAAATGCGAACTTCCTTTGTTCGGGCATGTTTCGAAACTTGAGAAATATCTTAAAACGTATCTTAATCACGTGTTCTTTTTGACAATGCGAAAGTCAAAGATCGACTTTTGTTCGAAACACGTGCTCGTAACGAAAGATTTCAAAAATGTTTCAAACGACAGATCGTCAGTTACCGTTTACACAGTCGTATTGCTTACTAAGTCTGAAGGACGTCAGTTTTCTCGCAGAAAAGACCAATAACAAAATATCTACAACAAATTTCAGATGAATTTTTATCTACCGCGCGCGTGCAATTGCAAAAATCCCCCGTACATTCGATCGTTTGCCGATACCGAGTAGTATCAGCGGCTCCGATCGCGCTCACAAGACAAGAGAAGACGGTTACGGCGGGTAGCAATTCGAAACTTTCGAATCCGCCGTTGCCGCCGAAGCGACAAAGCGCGAGAGAGACAAGGACAGCCGAACAAGCGAGAAAGACAAAAGAAAGTTAGAACAATGTGACGAAAACTTACTTTGCCAGAAGATAAACGACTCTCTCCGGTCGATTCGGGGGTTGCGAAAAATCCCACAAATCCGCGACGAGCACTCGAATCAATCGGAAACGATCGCGAGCGCACTTACAGGCTCTCGGAGAATTTCTTTTTCCTTTTTTTTTTCTTAACCGGCGCGCGATGGCGACTCGAGCCGGCTTCTTCTCTCTTCTCCTGCTTGTTCTGTTCGCGAAACGATCGTTCGCGCGTGCACAACGCTCGCAAGCACCCTTCGACGAGCGGGACGAACGCCCGCGTGTGTCCTATGCCTTCTTCTCGTTTTACTTTTATTTAAATTTTTTTAACGCAAAATTCCGTACTTATCGCCCAACAACAGGTTTTCACGGAGAACGGACGAACTACCGATCCTACTTCTGTTCACGAAATCTTCGCCGGGCGTGGCGTCACACGACTGATTCCGTCGGTCCACATATTCCCCACTTCGCATCCACCCCACCAGGCTGCGCGGCGGTTCGGCTTTCGAACCGAAGAAGAAACCGGCGCGCAGCCAAGCTCGAGTAGTGGGAAACACGGAGCGCGGCGGGGAGTAAAGGAAATACCGGTCTTGCCGACACTGGTCCACCGGCGGCGCTACGTACACGCCGGATGCCACCACCGCACCGCGGCGATGACTCACGTCACCCTCGTGCGCACCAGCCGGCTCTACCTTAGTTTCCTTCCACCGGTGCGATTACACAAGATATGCGTGAACGAGGGTATAAACGTGAAATTTTGATTATCAGAGAAATAAGGTTAGGCTAGAGCCACGTGTCGGGTGTGCGCGTGGAATATTTTTTAGTCTAAATTACAATTCAAGTTCACAATTCGAAGATTCACGCTCGTGCGTAGAAAACAATCCTTTTACCGCCCTGTTTTAATTAACACCTTGGCCAAGAGTTGAAGGAAAAAATTAAAATACATTTTGATAAAATGTTACATCCCCGGGGGGAAAAAAACCCGCTTCCGAGAAAACAATTACTTAATTTGCATAAACACAATCTAGATCTCTCTGTCATCGGATATTCCGGGACACGTGATTCACGCCACCCTCGCCGCGTGCCACTCTCCGTTACGCCAATCGTGAAAAATTAAATGGCTGTGTCAATTTCTCATTTAGACATCAATCAACGCGCATTTTCCGTGCGAAGATGCGTGTTACGATCATCATCGAAATTACACGACGCACTGCTTTCAATTGTTGCTTTCACCGGCGTAGAAAGTTTCCTTGTTTACGCGATCGATGCGCTCGCGGTTCGATACGTATCGACACGTTGTTTCTCGCGGCAAGAACGGAGAGGAAAGGTGCAAAATATTCAAATGTGAAATCCAATTCAAGCGTGAAACACGCGAGCTTCGAGCGAACGGTGTTCTCTTTGTTTATATTTACATGTAGAAAACGCTCGAACCTTCTATCTCGCTACCGATGTTTACAAAACAAGACCGGGGTTATCGAAACGTTTGGTTCACGAGAAATTCCTCGGTAAAATGAAATGCGGAAGATAAATGCGCGTAATACACACTTGTGCGTCTAATGACAATTAGTAAAATCTGTTTTCAACGGATCCTCTATCAGACGGAAATGCTCTTGTCTCCTACGGAAATGTTTTCAAGCCCCGTGACTTTAACTGTGAATAAACAAAGAAGGAATATAACATTTTACATAATAATAAAGTTTACAATAATTAAATAATTCGATCTCGCAATGTTTTACGTACACGTTGCTGGTTTAACTTTTTATAGTGCGCCTTCGTTTAAGCGGAACCACCGGCTCTAACGGAAAATCTTCCCGGTCCCTCTCCCGATTGATGACAGGTTTTGCCGTGTAATTATGTATCTCGTCGTGTAAAAAGTACACGTTCGGATGTTCCGCGAATATATAATTCATCGCACGTTCGTTCCGCGTGCTAAAACAGGAAGTACACGTATATTCGCCCCGTCGATCTTGTTGCCCCACAAAGGATTCCTGTCTTTCTGAATGGTACCTGCTTTCCTTCTGGGTTGGGCGCTCGGCAAACGTCGCGCCCAAGAGTAACGACACCGTTAATTAGCGTAATAAACGCGATACGTGCTATTTTTAAGAATTAACCGCGCGATACGACGAAGGGGAAGGAAAGCCGAACGGGGTCGTTCGAGTCTAATGGACAAGAGGATCACGGACCGTCTCGGCGGGATCAAGGACGGGAGCGTTTACGTAGATCTCGATATTTTCGCAGCAACCCGATGATGAATCATAGTCGCGACGTTTCTCCTCCGGCTCGCGAGCTCGCTTAAATCGCATTCTCGAATTGCGTAATTCGTCGCAACGATGACAGCACAGAGATAGAGAAACGAATTTTTCAACGAGCGAACTCAAAACCTACTAGGAAGTTGCAACGCAATTTACATGCGAAAAAATTGTTATATTTAAAAACAATTCAAAGGACAAGGTCTGTCATCGCCTGAAGAAGATCGCTCGCACTTCATTCTCGAGTGCGAATCGCATCGGGTCGTACGTGACGCAACCGCGGCACGCATCCGGGCGACTTCCGAGGAGGTGGAAACGACGGGCGGATGAAGGAAGGAGAGAAAGAACCCGGCGAAGCGTGGTGGTGCGGACGTGCGTCCCTCCGCGCGCACCACCACCATCGCCACCCGTCTCTTGCCTTCGCCTTTTACCGATCCGAAGCACGGAGAGGAGAAGCAATAGCGTAAAGCCGTACCGAGCGTTGCCACATCGCATTCCCGCCGGTATGATTCACTAAGTACCTAACGTGGTCCGTACATGAAAATGCACGATAGACGGCCCCGCGTACGGTACACGTTGCCACGCGACGATAACCGGCCGATTGCCGTCGTCGCCGGCGGCGGGGAATATCGCGATATTACGGTAAAATAAAACAACGCATCCCGAACGCTATAATTCACGTTCAGGTCCTGTCTAACGGACTGTTCGTTCATCCTTCATCGCTTAACGATAGCAAGAGAATTACTCTTTGATGATAAATTACGGTACGGTGTTTGTATAATAAATAATAAATATATACGCGAATTTTTGTAGATTAAAGATAACACGTTAGAAATTCCAGTCGAGGAGTCGACGAGTTCCGCGACGTTTGTTAGAAAAATACATTCAGAAGCGCCAGTTCCTTGAATGTCCAATCAACAAAAAGATTATATGAAAGCCACACAGATGTTGATACGTTAAATAATATTATAATAAGTGAAATATAATTAACGTTTCTTATTATTAATTTAATAACACTATGAGATTAATTATTAATTATCTGTGAACTAATTAGTTTTGATCATTTCGTTGTAATTGTGAATTGATTTTATTCTAATTACTGTTGCATGTAGAAAAGGACCAAGAAACCTATCAATATAAACGTTAATTACATTTTAATACTACAGTATTATACGTAACGCGCCAACACGTGTGTGGTTCCACATGACCACCTTTTTAGCTCTTGTTATTTATTAAAAATATTATTCGGATACACGCACTTCGAACGAAGCGATCGATCGGCACGAATGACTCATATACTGTCGGGCAAATTGGTCAATACCGACCACCTCTTGCAGCCGTGCAGCTGCAAAAGTTTCGCGCTGGCGTGTTGGTTTTGCCGCACTTTTCGCTCGCAAAAATTACTCGGTCGTTTACTCGGGACACACGAAGCTAAAGTTCGCTAACGCGACGAGTCGAATCGGAATTCGAATTAGGCGGCAAATTGGAAAACGCGAATTGGAGAACCCCCGCCGGAATCGAAGCGTGGGATTCGTAAATTTCACGCGACTCGACCAGGAGGCTACTGCAATTGACTGCGCCCGTTCGAACGGGAAACCGTTTAATTTCGCGACTCGGGCAAGTCCGCGATTACCTATCGTTCGCCTCGGTTCGGCTTTTCTGAATGCGCTTTGGTAGTCAAATTGATTTCGACGGCTGTGTAATTTGCCGATTTATTGCTTAAGAATGCAAGTGCAGAGCTTGAGAAGAAAAGAAACCTAACGAGAGTCTAAGCGCATGCTTCAAATGATCTCAGAACCCCGACCATAAAACTTAGACAATTTTAAATCTCTCTTATTTTCTTCTAATTTAATAGATAAATTAAATAAATCTGCGCGAGTTAAAACATGAAAGAAATTTCATGTTTTAAATGAAAATGAGAGAAATATACAGTGGAAAAGTAAAAGTACAATAAAGTCGTCGGCCGAAGATTTGACTAAGAGCTACTAAAGCGCAATTCACGGCTCCATGCCGATTAAAAAGTCCATAAAATTCTTTCTCTCTCTCTCTCTCTGGTTTATTTTCTTTTTTTTTTCACATTAGCGAGGAATTCGAGAACACCGCGCATTCATGGCCGAGTGAATAAGCTCGAGTTTACCCGCCTTTCTCCCGTGGCCGCTCGTTTGTGTTTCGATACGCCCAACTTTTTCCAAATATACAACCAACATGAGGTTTAACAGCGAACGTTAAAGATTCGGGAACGAATTGAAACGACGTGTCCTTAGCGATCAATAACGTCACGTTCCAAGAGCTCACGTATTACATGTCCGCATGCTACACGACTTCTCCACGTTTTTTTTTTTTATTCTCGCGTCCACGGAGAAGTCATATGACCGTTTCACGGAAGATTGATTTTTCAAGGAACTTCGTGCTGTAGCGTGTCTTTGAGACTTGTGCGTAGTTCGTCCGATCCTCGGTGTAAAACCAATTGGAAGACGATGTCGCGTGTCGTGTAGTCTGTCGAAAAACGCATTGGACAATTATAATTCCGACAAAATTATATCTGAAAGCGACATTACGACAGTTTGGTTTTAAAAAATTGTAATTAATTAAAACATTGCGGACTTTCGCGAGGGAATTCCTCGGGGAAAAAAAACGGAGAAATTCCGGAGAGCTTAATCTGAACACGCGCTCCGTACACGCCCATACGTTATTTCTCTACGATGAAGAAACGGTCCGCGATGAATATGGATCAGTTTTGTTCGATCTTCGCGCAGCGTGAAAATGAATCGCGAATATTACGCTCGTATCAAGCGTGACGCTCGCGAATCTCCGACTTTGAGTGACTTTCACGACGATAATAATCCACCGTTTAATTGTTAGCTTCGTCGTGTTTGAAATTGCTCCTTAACTTTTAGTTACGAGTAGCCGTTCGCGCGTACACCGTCTTTTTTCTTTTTTTTTTTTTACATCGATTGTATCAAACCGCGCAAACACACAATACATCATTCGGGCAGGCGTAACTAGCTCGCGCATTTATGTACTTGGAAAGCGTTTTTCGTAGCGAGAAACTGGAAACTCGCTTTAATTCGCCAATTTATGACTTTCTCCATTTATGATGCGACGACCCGGCGATATTTTTTCTCTGCGCAGGGACGCGACTTCCAACTGTACGCGAAATAAAGAAATTATCTCCTAGCGAATGTAAAAGCTGTTTCATGTTTAATCAATAATAATTGTCTTATCGATCATCTTTCCTTGATTTGTTCGATTAAAAAAAATATATATGTAACATTGGCAAATAAAAATCACTCGTATAGCAAACGTCAAATATTACACATTGCTAAAAGAAACGACGCAATTGTACGATGACGTAATATATATTTGCAAAGTGCAACCTAATATGCTCCTCCTTCCTTTTGAGACAGAACGTCGCGATGCAACGATATATCTCGTGAGAGAGAAAGCGGCGAAATAGATAAAACATCTTAATTAACTACGATGGAAAAAAAATCATGAATAAAATATCTAATTAATTAACTCGAATGTACGCACACACACAGAACGAAAACTGACCTGAGACAATTTACAATTTGAAAACAAAAACAAAGCGCGACTGACCCACTGCTCTCCGCCTCGTATTATTTTTTTTTCCTTTCGATAATTAAAGAAAAAACTTCGCAAAGCCTCCTAAAACCCGGCTAATTATTTCGAAAGAGGCCACACCCACGACGCGCGAAGCTGATACTCTTCCCGAACGAACGAGGAAGTGTACCAGATGGTATACATCACACGTTGTGCGCGACGGCCACACGCATAATATAATATATTTTTATACGCGTCTCGTGTCGTCGATTAAACCACTCCCGCGAACGGGTGACATCATCGCGTTTATTATCGCCGTAAGCACGAAAGCTCGCGCGTTACTCACCGCTCCGGTGAAAATGTCAGAAGAACGAGAGATGAGAAAATCCGTCTGAGCGCGTGTGAACGCGCGCGGGACTATTCTTATATTTTTCCCCGATGTCAAGCGCATTCCTAAATAAACATCCGCGATAGCGTCGCCGAAACGGAAGTCGTTAATCGCGTGTATTCCCGATAATAAAACTCTATGACGACGATGAATAAGTGTATGATGTAACGGGGCAATCTAGCATTCAATGAATTTATTTTCTCCCGGACGGCTTCCGTTCGTCTTTCTCGAAAGCGATGAAGACGTAAACCTCGTGACAACTCTGCAATAATAAATGAATTCCACTATCGATGCTTGCACGGAAATCGTATCTTAGGTCTCGAAACGTCGCACGGGTAACCGTTTTATTGGCAGTCGCGACCATCTGCAGATGAACTCGAGAGAAACTTAAATAAAAATATTTGATAAAGAACAGAACAAAAATTAAAATCGGACTGTGAATATTTGGTCTTGGACGAGATTTACATATTTCCGTCCTTCTCTTTGAGATATCCTCCAGAACTCGCACGACAGGAACTGGAATGTGTCAATTGGCCGGTAAGTCTGGAAGTCGCGGGCAAGTATGTCAGGTATAGTTGTGCGGGTCAGTGCGCGCTGCCTCGACCGACGAGGAACCGACTTTACGATACACTTTGAGAGCGCCGTTTCCCAGCGGATCGCTCTCTCGGAAATTGCGGGGTTATCGACCCTCTCGCGGCGTGTTGCTTGTCCTAGGATACGAGAAATGCCTTTCAGCTGTTAAAATCCTTCAAACGCGATGGCTCGCGCGCGCGTCCGCGACCCGTTCGTATTTTTAGCGCTCGCCCGCGGAGACATCGCGGAGAGGAAGTGATTTTCAAGAGCGTTTCGGGTTTCCTCCCTCTTAAACGTCTCGTCGTTTTCTGTAATTCTCCTGCGACAACGATACGAGATCGATGATCTCTCGCGATCTCGCGTTTCACAGTTCCTCTCTCGCGTTTCACGAGTTTCTTCCTCGAGGGAAAAAAAACGCTCCTACGCGCGTAATTTCCTTCTTCTCTCGTCCGGCTCGTCAAAAGATCAAATTCATCCGGCGAGCGATGCGAGGAATGTCGTCGCGAAAGATACACACGAATGTCCCCGCGCGCTGCGTGCGAATGGCTCTCGTCGCGCGCTATACTAAAATTGGAACTCGCTGGCGTCATAAGCGTAAAAAGCTCGGGAGAAGACGACACGCTTCTCCCGAGCTTCTCGCGGCACGGCTCTCGCCGTTAAGGAGTTTTGTTTTCCCCGTCCCGTATATAATGTCGGGCCCGATTATATCCGGCTTCGTTAGCGCCTATTCGCATCCCGGTCGTGACGGGAGAGTTAATGATGTGCCCCGCGCCGTCGCGCAGGGTGCCCGTGTCTCTAAAACAATGGAATCGCGAGATCACGTCTGATGGGCCAACAGAAATGGCAAACGCGCAGAGCGCACCTTTGAACTTGTCTTCCTTTTCGATTGTAATTCCCCCGCTGTTGGTTTTGACGGACTGGATTCACGGTTCAATTTAAATCAGGACAAAAAAAAAAAACAGTGGCCTTTTCAATTAAAATAATTGAAGTTTCCTCATTGGCTCGAGAAGTCGAAATGTGTTTCTAATCATCTCACGCGATGAGAAATCAAAGCTGGACTGTATCCTGAAAATTTTTAATAACGCAACAAATTGAACATCTAATTTAAAAAGTCAATTTCACGTCCTTCGTAATTATTTCAATCGTTTCGCAATTGAGCGCTGGCTCGTAAATTTTGAATATTTATGATAGCCAATGTCGTTGGTTTTTTTTTTTACCGCACAATATCAAAGAGTTTCGCTGTCGAGAGAGATATCGAGTGGCGTTCTGCACACACGACGAAAGCCGAAAGTAGGAGGAGCGCGCGCGATATCGAGGGATTAAGACAGACGATCCTTCGGGTGATTCACCGGGTTTGCGGTCTGAGTGCTCCGACGACTACAAAACGATCGTCTTGCGGGCGCAGTTGCGAACCGCAGTGGTTCTCATCGCGAGAAACTCGTTAGGGCGGCACACGATCGTTTCTCGATCGGAGTTTGTGACATTGACGGCGCGGTTTCGAGCTTTTTCGGTCACGACGAAAAACGCGAGACCGATCGGTCTCGCCGCTCAGATACCGAGCAACGTCAGATTCGAGCGCAGAAGAGAGAGATATACGGAGATATACATACTTCGATTTACCCGTTCGCTTCGTGGCCTTCGACCGATCTTTTTGAGGACGAGGTTCGCCAGACCGGTCGTACGTACTCGATATTTTATTTTATTTTGTGTGCGTGGAGAAAATAATCAGCACCGATGTGTCTCGACCTCGCGCGGCGGCTGCGACGTTCCAAGTAATGATCTCGCGCCGATTTTTCTCGCGTCGAGACTATTCGAACCGCGAACTCCGAGGCTAATTCAATCGTCTTTCTTTTTTTTCCAGAGTATATCGCGCGGAGAAGATTAATTTACAACGTACGTTACACAACACTTGTTGTATATGTATATCTAGATTTAGAAACTACGAAATAATTTGAATAAGTACGTTTTTACATTAAGATTATCTCGGCAAAAATATGAAATGAAGCAACGGGCGAAAAGTGAGTCAGTCGGCTCAAGATTCCGAGACGCGATTAGAAACATGCGAAAATCATATCATATTTATACTCGACATAATAGAAACGTGTGACGTAAGTTACAAATTTTTTTCCGCACGAATATAATAATAAAAAGAACGTCGAGATGACGTAACGCACCAGGTTCCGTTAATCTGATCGAAGAGAAAAGACGAAGAAAAAGAAAAAATCGCGATACTTCGCGTACGATTTTTGCAATAAATTTAACTGCGATCCAATCGGCTCTTTCGAGCTAATCAATGTCGCGGGCAGGAAATTTGCTCTTCAGAGTTGTAATAAAAAGAGGGAAGAGACGGGAGTAAAATCGGAAGGAACCACGAGCGGATCGGGCACGGCTCGGTAATAAGGCGAAGGACCTGGTGTAACCCAAATTTCACCTTTCGCGCGATACCCTCGTGAATGGGTACCCTCCCCTTCCCGTCCCGCCCACCTGGTGCACGTTTCCCCTCTTTCTTCTTTATCTCCTTTGAGTGTAAGCCCTTCCCTCCTCTCTGGAGCCTCGTTCACCGACGAATCCTTTCGAGACGAAGAAACGCTCCGAGCGTTTCGCTTCAGTAACCGCGGTCTTGGTTCAGCTCCTCCCGGATTCCTTTGTTTAATGCCTTATTGCGATATTTTAACGCCGTTGCACTGTTGCCATGCGCTCGCGCCGAGACGAGCCGAGAGCCGCGCTCTCGTCGTTACATCGGGGTTTCAATTAACCGAAATTAAACGAAACCGGTTTCGTTTGGGACGTTTATATTTGCCGCAGAAAGTTGTAAAAGCCGGGGAGGGTAATCTGCCGATAAAAGTAAGGTCGGACGATTAACACAACAAATTCCAATAATAACACGGCGATAACGGCCTGTCTCTACTCTCTTGCACCGTAATTGAAGAATTAAACGCACGCGTATATGTCTCACACACACTATTTCTTTTAATTCTCTTCGTTAAAAAATGTGCCATTAAAATGCATTATTTTTATGAGAAAAAAACTATATTCCGCACGTTGTGTTTTCAAATTACGCTCTAGTTAATTTAAGTTACATCCTAATTTTCTTGCGACTTATTATCCGAAGTGATCGAGGCGGATATCTGCAACTCACGGTTGAAGATAACAGACGTGGGTACATGATCGTCGAAGATTTGGTTACTTTCAGAACTCCGATTAGCTCTGTCTCTCTGATGCGAATTTACGTGCAGCGCACGGAAGAGATATCGTCGCGGATATGCATGCGATGTGACAACGATGCGTCAGAGCGTGAAAGACTCTCCCGACGTCGTCGTGTCGCGTGTGTATTCTGGGATGCTGCGCAATCGGGCGCGAAACGTTTTCTTTTTTTTTTTCCTCGCGCGTACGAGGAATATGTCTCGAAATCAATCGTTAAACCCGCGTGTCGGAACACAAATTGCCGTCGCGCAAGGATGAGAAACCGACTTGCTCGCGCTTTCCCGAATTAACAATTATGGGAACGTGAGACGCGGATAGGGATACCGCGAGCGGTTTCAACGCGCCGTGTGCGTTCTCTCGTCCGAAGTTTCACCGCACTCCGAATAGGCCGCGTTATATCGGCCTTTACGCTCTTAAGCATTCCACGTTGAGCGAACGAAAAGAGATCAGAGAACCGCCTAGCGCACGTTTGTGTCGCACGTATTTCTAATTGTTTGTTAGCCGAAGATATTTACGTGCTTTGGCTGCTAAATAAATGCGGGACTCGAGTTGATTTCGCTAAGTCATTTAACGTTCACAAATTGTCGGTGACAAGCGGGGTCTGGAGGCGATAAAAATTTTTCACCGGGAATAGAAAATTTTATACAACAGCGCTGAGTCGACGAATTCAAGTTAACTTGTAGTGGTTGTGAGCTGTCTGAAGTCGTTAAGACGGTGATTGTAAATCCCGATAGGTATTCTCGGTGATCGTTTTATAGTTCTGTAAGAAAAATTCTACGAACACGCTATCGTGAATCGCCGCGCTAATTGTCTTTGATTAACGAATAATACGAGATATCCCGAAGAGAACACCGCCGAATGTTCTTTTAATTAACAATGTTGTTTTATTAAGCGAATTGCAGAGAGAGAAGAATTGCTCAAGAAAAACGTCGGACATTATTTTTTGTCATTTCTTTTTAAATTAAATTCAATTCTTTAGAGAAACACATTTGGTTCGATTTTGCAAAACCGCGCTAACCGAATATAAACGCGAGTTTCCGGCTGTTTTGTCTTGACACCTGGCGAAACCGCAGCCTCGACAACGAGAGACTCCCCGGAGCTATTTACGTAATTTTCAAATTCCTTCACGTAAAAGCGCGGAAGAAAGATTACATCGGTACGGCGGATGGCGGCAATAATCGTGCGCTTCCTAACGGGGAGGCATATTTTCGCGGATGGCAGTAGTACGGTAGTTTCGTGAGAGAAAGAGAGAGAGAGAGAGAGATTTCCGGACTCCTTTCGACAAGTATGTGTACACGATATTAAGTCCGTCGCTGGGAAAAATCTTCGTTCCTCGACGACAATGGCCGGCTGTCGCCGATTGCTCGATTACGCGGACATTTTTTTCCCAGCCGGGCAGAGGAAGAAACGTTCAAACGTGCCTCTTCTGGATACGTTTCAGCGACGATTTCTATGCGCGTCACGCGTGTACGAGCGCAATCGCATGTCTCGTGCCGATGTCCGTGATTGGCGAGGTACTAATTTTCGTGGCAACGTTCGCGGATACGCGGCCCATGAGTTTCTCGATATTAATTACGCGAAACCTCGAAGATCCTTGTAATTAGATAAAGCCGAACGGCGAGGTAATTGAAAAAACGTTGGACGACGAGATAAGTGGCGCAAAACCCGATGATTTTCCACTGATAAACAATTAATGACGATCATGAGAGAGAAAAAAAAACAAGATTTTGCTACACATATGTAAGATCGCTGGAAGTTTACTTACTCGTCGAAGTCGTTAGCTGTACTTATACATCACATTAGTCTGTTTACATGTTGTGTTAATTAAAAAAATATATAACACACGCTTTCTCACACAACATCAAAATATTTCCAACAAATAAGCTTTTCGAGAAATCTTTCTTTTTTTTTAATCATTAGAGTGTTAATATTTTCCAACTTTCTCGCGACTTCAAACTTTTTTTTTTTTCTATCGTTATTGCCGCGTATCAGCGCGAGTTGATTGCGAGTCGAATATGCGACTTACCGGAGGTGAGAGTAGGGGGGGTTTATCGAAGATCGGATCGCTCAGACTCCCGATAATCTCGCGGAAGAAGAACCTCCTCCTTGGGAGCACTATGAATCACTGTGAATCACTGAGTCACCAACTTGAGAGACGCGAGAGACGACGACGCGACGAGCGAAAAATCAATCGGAGGGAAAACGTTCCCGGGGAAACAGGCGGGAGAGAAAGACGGAGGCCGACCGTGCAGACGGATGACGAGCGAGCGAATGATCGGAGGAGAACTGCTTGCCAGGCATCGACTTGCTCGCTTCGAGGACGAAGGTAGAAGCGAGCACTCACATTCGGCGGGATCATCCCCCCGAAAAAAAGCCGCCGTGCACAGCGAGACGAGAAGTTACACGAGACGATGTTCCCGTCTCCGGCAATAAGGGAAATACGATTTTTTGCAAGATTCGTTTGAAAAAATCAACAATTTCGGACAGAAAATAGCTTTTGCAAAAAAAAAAAACATCGCCGTTTGCGCGCACCTGCGCAAAAACGTGATCTCTCGCTCACGCACCTGCTGCCTCAGGTGTTTCTACCGTTCTTTCCGTTTCCTCTTTTTTTTTTTTTTCGCTATTGCGAACGGGAATCGGCTATCAAATAGAGCGGGAATATCGGGGTTATTTTTATTTCGATTTAATTTTGTTGTGGCTTTCGGAAAACCGTCGTCGGAGCGATAAGAAATCGCGTCGTAAAACGCTACGCAAATCTCGTGTCGCGTCCGTTCCGGAAATCGAGAAAGCAGAGCATGACAAGACCGCGAAGAGAGCGACTGGATTATGCGAGGGAGATTCGTCTTTTCTAGTACAAATTCTTCCGACCGACAGAACACACACACGCACCATCGTTTCCCCTACTTTCTCGTGTGTGGCCGTCATGTTGTTCGCGATAAGACGAAATGGAAATATTACCCTCGTCCACGCGCTTATCGTTTAACTTATGTCATATTTGATCGACGCACATCGCGATTACATAATTCTCAATGTTTTACATATTTCTTGGAATTTATTTTTAGAATATTTTTATTATTATTAGTGTTTCTAACGTTTTACGTATGTAAACATACTTGTTTGCAATTACTTCTTTAACGTTCGGCCAGCGGTACTTGTTTGGCCATTGGGCCGCTTGTTTTTTTCGAAAGTTTTTATAAGTTTTACTTACGCGGATTTTGCTTCACTTGTCTGTAAACGCGAAGCGCCGCGGTCCTCGGGTCCACGTAGTCCCACAGTCCGTCGCAGGCGATTATGAGGAAATCCTCGGTGCCGTCCAGATGCACGCATCGGACCTCGGGCTCGCCGCTGATGAACGGTTTGTACGGGACATCGCCTGAAAAAGATGGGGAGATAGAGACAGAGAAAAATAAAGAGAAAACGACGACATAGCGCGCACACGCTCCGCTGTGCGAAGAAGAGACACGCGCGCGCGCGCACGGACGCTAAAAGCGTGAACGCGAAAAGCGTAAAGGAATGCTCAATTCCGAAAGTATGTGATTAAGATTGAAGTTCGAGGTAACTGTTTTACGGTTTGCCTATCGGCGCGGCCGTAATTCAGATATTTTACACGTGAAAAAAACACGCCACGCGGCGCGCAATTAACTATAATTAACTGTTTAATGAATAGCGCGGCTAATTTGAATAACGACGCGCGCGAAGTGCACCACCGCCGCGCGCTTCCGGTTATTATTATAAATCTGAATCACCGCCGTTTTTCTTTTCCCCGTCTTCCCGAGAAGGCCCTATATGTACATGAGAAGATAAAATATCATCACGCATCGTGAGCCCGTGTTATCTCTCATCTGTCATAATCGTAAATTAATCTCAAAGTTACAAGCCCGCCGCACAGCCTTGAGAGTTTTATTTTTAAAAATCACAAGTAAAATTGCGTAATAACAAAATAACGTTTACTTCATTTGAGAACCGTTACATCGGTTTATAAGAAATTTACTTTTAATTAAATTCCTCCAAAAAAAAGGACAGAAAATTAATAAACTTGATACGCGCTGAATAAATAAACATGAAAACACCCCGCGGATCTCTACGCATCTTTTTCTCTCTCTCTCTTTCTGCAGAGAATAAGAAGCAAAAATAATTCATTTACATTATTCTTGTAATTATTCCAAACATGCGATTGCGCGAGCCACTCAGTAACGCGCACCCGGAGCGTAACTGCACGTACTATTGTGTCAGCGGGCAAACGGAACCCAACAGGATACCCGACACGCGGCCAGAATTTTTTCTTTTCTTTTTCTGTCTCCGCGTCGCCTTAAGTCGCAGTTGGACACGAGGCACGACCGGCGCCCGTCCTTACTTGGCTTCTGCTTAGAGAACGCGTTTCGACACGAATGAATATTCGCGGCGACCGCTCTCCGCGATCAAAACTCTAAATGTTCTCTCTAAAAGCATTAAATAAAAATTTATTTTCCCCCCTTTTCTTTTTTTTTTTTAATTACAAAAGAGAACGATGAAAACATTTCTTTATAAATTATTCAATATAAACACTGGAGTTTTCTTCGCTTTTCTGTAATAAAAATGTACATTTAGATAAATATTTTCTTTTTGCACGTAACTTTGAGAAAAACACTTTCCGATCGATATGTTTCTGATAAATAGAAGTCACACGAGATTCTGCGGCAGAAAAATTATTATTATCGGTTTCTCATATTCGCGAATTCCTTACGGAATTTCCGACATACGTGCGTTGCTTACCACACTGCACGTCAGCGACCGCCGCGTGTCGCTGTCTCCATCTGTACGTTAAATTCGTACCGTGTCTTCTTCAGCGCGGCGAAAGCCGGCTGGTAAACATCAGTATACCCTCGTCGATGAAAACAATTTTTTTTTTGCAAAAACTTCATCTTCTTAAAGAAAATTTATTTCTATGACAATTTACACACCCGATATCTAAATATTCTGCCGCAGCAAGATCAATCATGTACACAACTTTTATATTTTTGCATGTTGCAATGTTGTTACCTGTTGCAATTAATATCATGTGTGCAATGTTTTGCGAAACTCACCTATTGCTCTGGATATGCTCAGGAATCCGTTCACTCGCAAAACTCCCATGCAATGAACGACGACTCCTCCCATATTGTTGATCCGTTCGCTCTCGTCCTGAAAAAAGTTTATCATGTAGCAAAAATAGGACACGTCTAGTTGCCTCGATAAATCTTGTCGCGTTGTCAATAAATTGTATTGTCCGAGCGTAATGTAACTGGGCACGGAGCCAACACACATGCGCCAAGGTGTCGATATATCGAGACTCTCGGATTTGCGCGACTCGATTGTTTGCGGGAGAACGTCAATCATTAAAATTATTAGTTTAAAGATCGAATTTCCCGTCTCTTTTCTCTCTCCCGACCATGACTGTCATCGGAACGCAGACCGACAGCGACAAGAGATTGCTGAAATTTCAAAACTACGAGGAATACCTGGATTCCCTGGTGACTCCCTTAGATATCTGCTTTCTCAGAAGCAGAAAAACCGCGCGTCAATTGGCCGAGCTCGGTTATCGCTGCACCGGCGAGACTCTGAGCGAGAAGAGCTTTTCTCGTCGCTTGCGGATCGTGAGGGATCTGGTATTGCCCGTTCACCGACCGTACGAACTCGCGTCCGAACACGAAACGCCCGACAGCAAATTGATGCGGGAGCTCGCGCTGCGCGAACGATCCAATCGATTGGGAATTCTGTCGACCATCATATTCGTCCGCCGTCTTACGACGAGATTGCAATTCGAGGAATCGGCGTACATCGATTTCGCCGACCGGCTCAAGTCGGAGAACTGGCTGTTGTATTTCCGGGGCGGGAGAAAATTGTCGCCGCTCAAGAGAGATCTCGCGTACTACAATTGGAAAATCGGGCGGGCGTATCTGAACGAGACGCGCAATTACGTGCCGATTGTGGATCCCAAGTGCGGTTTGTTGTTCAAAAATATTCACGACCGACAAGTGATCACGGTCGATCCGGCTGCCGCGTCACCTGGCGTGCAGACTACGCGTATGCGAGTACACTGTCCGTTTTACGAGCACGTGATACTGTACGATCACGTGGTCAGAAGCAAGATTCTGCAGAAAATCTAACAGCCGTTTCTCTCCAATAAATTACATCTCTCATTTTATTGTATTCTATTGAAAAAGAAAAAAAATTCAGATTATACTCACTTCTCGCGTGGGTCGGTGAGGATTCACCAGGTTCATCACCTCGCCTCTCGAGACCAGCGACGCCATGGAGTCGCCCACCCAAGCTATGTACAGTTTTTTATTTATCACCAGCGCGCATACCGCGGTGGTGCCGCCGTTCAACTTCTGCAACAAGAATAACAAAATAAAAATTGAGTAAAAAGTATCGCATCAGTAAAATTTGTATCAAAGCAACAAACAAACTGCGCGAAGAGAAATGCAATGACCTTACCTTGAGATTCGATTTTTCGATAAATCGCGCGTCGGTGGTCAGGAAAGCGTCGCGTAACGCTTGTTTCGGATCCGTGGGGTAATAAACGCTCTCAACCAGATACTGATGTAAATGCGTGGCGCAGTACGCCGCTGCGTCCTGTCCGCCGTGGCCGTCGAACACGGCGTAGTAATTCGCGACAGTATCGTCCTGCAATGTTGTTCCGTTATCAGATCGAATAGTTAATGAACTTTCACCGGAACTAAACGGGAAAGCGTATCTATCGCGTCGCGTGTTCAAACATGAAACATTTGAAACGTTACCTGAATGTTGAAAACGGTGTGCAGATCGTGTATCACCACGTGACGGTCTTCCATTTTTCTCCTGGCGTTTTTGGTGGCACCGACCGCGACTTGCGGGGTCGACGGCGAAGGCGGCGGAAGCAGCGCCAACCTGCTATTATCTAAATATCGCCTACAGATCTCGTTCACTTCGTTCGTGACGGCTTGCATGAGCTTCAAGGGCGCGTACGCTGCGAACAAATTGATCGAGAATGTTGTAACTGCGACACATTATTACCGAATTAAATAACTCGGTCACGAGCTACCGCTGTGTGTCGTGAGACAATTCAAATTTGTTTCGATAGATCTCTTCAAAACTTTGACTACTATAATTATTTATTAATTTTTGAAAAGAATATTTAGAAAATTAAAATAATTGCCTAGCTTTTTCCACGATTGACATTCCAAATGGTTTTGTCTTAAAACGCGTGCAAAAGTCTGCGAAAACTTACTTTTTTCTTGCTGCCTCAGTCCGCAGACTTCCGGTTGTTTCTTGCATGTCGATTTGATCGCTTGTATTACGAGATGCACAATGTAGGACTGTAAGCTCGGCGGACAGTATCTGAAACCAACCGCGTTTCTTTCTTCACACACATATCGTTTTTTCTTACTTCTCAGAAATGTTTACGGTGCATCATGTTTATCACGTTGTTTGTTTAGACGAATTTTGCAAGCGCGTCCTCTTATTATTATTTGTAACAAGAGTAAAGCGGAGTTTAAACGAAATTTGCAATTCTAAATAATTGAAGATAAAAAAAAAACATATTTCCAACAAATCTTAGATTCTAAAATAAATAAAAATTAATCTTTTTGCAAAATTACTGTGTTTTTTAAATCGACAAATTATTTAAAACAAAATTCATAAATTCAAAAAGTAGACAATGCGACAAGATGAAAAGAAAACAGAGAACAAAAGAGAGAAAAATACCGAGAAAAATAGCAAAACTGCAAAGCACCGGAATTCATGCATTTGAAACGTTAGAAGAAAAGTCCGTCGTACTCGCTCGCTACGAGCTATCTCTCTCGTTTATCGCTTATCGTTGATCGTTTATCCTTTCCGTTCCGAGTAAGTGCAACGACGACGGTCTCGTGACAGTTTCGCAGATAAAGCGCGGAAGTGGCTTTGATCCGCGCGATTCGGCCGCTTTCGCGCCTTCGCAGAATTCTCTTTGAAAGGGCAAATTGCCGGCGAGTGCCTTTTACGCAATACACTTCGTCCTATTATGCGCGCGCGCGCGAACGAGTTTTCTTCTCGCGTGATGCACCGTGCAACAATGCGTAACTTTTCTGCGTGCTGACTTTTTCGCACTGCGCAACGATGTTTCTCGGCGGAGAACAATGCGGTTTTATCGCAGTTTTCAAAGAGTCCGCAACACGCTACACTTTCGTGTTACACACGACGTGTACACACGTAGCCAAGACATATCGAGTTTCTCGACGAAACAAAATATTTCGCAACTTTTGCGCTTTTTCTCGGCGTCAGAAAATAGATCTCGCTCCGGTTCACGCCAATTTCGTGCGGATGTCTCCGAAAAAAAAACCGACGATTTTCAACTTACTCGTTCCTGCGAATCAGATCAAGTAAACATCAATTATCAACAATCATCTGTTCTTTTTTTAGTTTTATTTGTCGAGTAATTCCCCGAGAAGCAATATCTGTCGGCAAATACTCGAGTTAAAAAAATAGAAAACACTTCGCGTCTGTTTGCCGATCGTTCGCAATCTCTCTTTCCAGAAATCGGATGCGTCAAAACAAATAACTCGAGACCGGTCGTGTAACAGAGCGCGCGATGCTCGCGCTCGATAAAACGCGATGTCACGACGGTTTCGGCGGAATGTCAAACGCATACAAACACACACACACATACACGCGCTCATCTCACTCATGGGATGATTAATCCAAACAACAAACAATGTTCGCTTACGTTTGATTGAGGTACTGCAGCGTCAGGCGGATGATCTCACCGACCAGCTCGGTCTCCTCGATGTCGTACGCGCTCACCTTCACCGGCAGCTGATCGTCCGGATTCACCCGGGCGACGAAGTCGGCGAAGAATCGCGAGTACTCGCCGAGGTAATTGCCGTCCACGCAGTCCGTGGCCATTGTCGTGGTCTCTGCAGTTCTGGCGAGAAACGTGCACACGTGCAGGCGACGCGCAGCGCGTCGACGCCGCGTTCTCCGCTGCTGCTGCTGCTACGTTTTCCGCTCCGACGCGGCGCGCAAACGACGACGCTTACGTGTATGTGGACGCGAGTCGATAATATACCGCCGCCGTGTCGTCGAATATCCCGATCGACGGATCCGTCGCTATCCTCCTCCGGACGTAGCTGCGGCAACGTGATTAGATGCACGCGCGATATTTCGTGTACAGGTTACGTCATTCATTCAAGCAGCAGCCTCCTCTTGCGTACACGCGTATGACGACTCGTTGTTGATTGCACGACCACTACGACGCACGAGGGAGGACTTCTCTCTCACGGAGATTACGCTTCGCTCGCAGTCTCCGCGTTGCGTTGTGAGTATCTACGCGCGATAGGAGCGGAATATGAGTAGTAGTCGAATAACAGGAAAATCGACAAAGAGGGGGAAAAGCGAGCGCGCACAGAGATGGACGCGCGACGTTCGAAACACCGACCGTTGCGCTTGCGATGTCCGATCGCGAACCTTCTTTCTGTTTTCTTTTTTTATTGCGTTGAAACACTAGGCGCGAATCGACTTGGCGCGTCGGAAGAAAATCGAGAAACTTGTCACAAAGATCGGGAACGACCACGCGACCGACGAGATCCCGCGCAAAAAGTGCCGATAAGAACCGACGCGCGTCCAACGGTTTCAAACGGGCGAATATATCGCGCGCATGCGCGATCAGCAACGTGCAAGCTTCAAATCTCATCTTTTTTTAACGGAAAATTAATTAATTTAAGCTCGTCTCGATTCGCTTCTGACACATGATGAGATGCATTTTTAATTTGACATATTTGGATTTTTGGGATAAGAGATTTTTGCTTGGGATTTTCTCAGTAAGATGAGGTAACCTTGATAAGATGAGGCAACTGTCCCAATAACTGGACATTAAAAAAAAAATAATTATTGTTTAAATATAATTAAAATAACTTATTAAAAACTAATTCCTATATGTAAATATTGAACATAACAGTCTCCAACGCTTTGAATGTTTTCTTAAGATGTTTTTAAACATTGGTCCCTAACTTTATCTAAATTTGTATATAAATAATTTGTTGTAATCATTCCTTTTTATGTGACACACGTCTGGTCATTGAGACAAGTTACCTCGCACGAGGGATATTCGATCAGTATCACAGCGTGTTGCAAATCTTAATAGATACACAATTGTACGAGATAATAAATATATAGATGTATTTACACGTTATGTACCTAATCACGAAATAATCCAATCTATCCACGTTTGCGGGTTATAATATAGTACATTTCGAATCAAGAGTGGAAGCCACATCGGCATCCAATTTGCCTTTCATTTGCTGACTTCGTATATGGAGATACGAATTCTCGAACTCCTTTTGCATCCACTCGGGCAACGGACTGTTCCAGTTTTCCGGCGGCCTTTCCCTCTTTTCCCAGACGTTGTTCGCGTAGTGCGCGCTCAGTCGCTGCAACCTACGCTTCTTCTCGCTCTTGATCAGCTGATCCTGCGTGAGAATTTCGCTCTGCTTATATTGTCTTAACGTTCTAACGCATCGTTTTGTTAGCGCGACGTACTCACGTATGCCTCGTCCGAATTGTACTTTTGCCACTGATAACAATTGCGATAATCAGTGTCCCACTGACTGCAATCCAACGTTTTGCCGTAGATGAAGTACTGATGGAAACGAGCCTTCACGCTGGTGCAATCGTCGTACTCGTCCTTGTATATCAGACACGGTCTTATCTAAGGGAACAATTGAACAAAACAGCATGTGACAAAGTTACGTAAACACAAAAACAGTAAACAAAATACAATACCATCCATCTGTCTGGGCGTTTCTCCGCTTTCTCCTCTCCTTTCTCCTCGCTCATGATTGTGAAAAATTTCAGTCTTCAGTTGTGTCTAAGCAATTAGATCTCTGTGAAAAATCGCTTATGCTAGTCGTGGTGTCGTGCACACGTGACGAGCGAGAAAATCGTGAAACTCGCATCAGGAAACAGGTTAGGTTAATCGCGGATCATCGGATGTTATACAATCGTCTCTCGGCGGCTTGCTCCGAGTTACGAAGAACGTTTTTTTCCGACGAAAACTTGTCCTCTGTTTTTCAACAGTAGTTGCTACATGACAATTGTTGCGTCGACGTTCGCGTGATGTTTTCCGCGAAAATTTTTCAAATGTTGCAAATCACGGGAGGAGAGAGGAAATTGGAGCGTTGCCAACCTGACTGAGGAAAAAATAGGTGGCAACACCTAACCCCAACTTAGCCGCGCTCGCGGCCCTAACCTGATCCCGATCTAACCTCCTCTCTCTCTCCTTTTCTCTCCCCGTCACTTGCCCCTTCACGGATGTCCCGGTGTTTTTGGTGCGGTGATTGGTGCGATAATCAATTAACGGCGATTTAATCGCGCGAGAACAATAATATGATGTCGCGTTCAGTGCGTGCAGAGACTCGTAGTCGTGCCAAGGATGACATTAAACGGGTGATGCAAGTGGTTGACAAGGTTCGCCATTGGTAAGTGCTTGCCGGAGGGTTCTCTCGTCCTGCGTTTGACAGAACTCGTGCTGAGAAGATGATATCGTATATTGAGAATTTTGTGCCGGTTCTCTCGAAAACTATCGGATCGGACGAGGAAGAGTGCGGGCGGATGATTTTTCTGTCTCTGTTTGTCACGAGAAGAACGCCCTTTGAATCTTAAACGAGAGATGTTAGAATAAGTCGATTAAACGTTGTTCGAAAGTCTCTTATGTTGAACCGCAAAATTGTAAGAAACGTTACAGTAAACATTTCACAGTGAGAACTTGACGCGATCTCTCAATTCTCCAGTCTGATCAGAATTTCTAATGTGCATACTGTTGTACCGCAGGGAGAAAAAATGGGTTACTATAGGAGAAACAACAATGAAAATATACAAGTGGGTCCCAATCTCTACACTAGACCAGGTATGTTATTAGAAGATAGTTTGTGTGCTCTCTCTCTCACTTTCTCTCTGAGTTAAGATTAAAGAGTTAAAAACTGTTGTATGCCACTTTGTAGAAGAAGAAAGGAAAGACGGTGTTAAATGACAAAGAAAATGGTTTGCCAAGAAAATCAGCGATAGATTCTTCAAATTCGAATTTCGGACTGACAGAAGACTCCAACACATGTGAGTTTGACACGGTATTGATGAAATCGTTTATTGTATGTTTTCTTCTTTTTCCTTTTTGTTTTTTGTATTTTGTCTATTATCGAAGGAAAAAAATGTTTCTGTCTGATATTCCAGGTTTTTCCACTGTCAGTGATTCCCAGGGACTGACAGATTTCTCGGCACACTTGGGTTTTTCGGAGGACTCAAATTCGCAAAACAGCGAACCCCCACCTAAGAGATTAAAGACTGACTAAATGTTTTCGACTCCAAAAAATTGACACACTGATAAAAAAAAAAAAAAAACACCACCATCCGTATGAGGATATCTAGGAATCGCTACGTCTCTTGTGAATTCGCATTCTTAATTCTCTCATTAATTTTTTCGAATCATCATACCTCTCTGTGTGGATGAGCCGGGACGAAGTTCACACTCTTATTTCCCTTTTCTGTCTCATCCAAATTTATAGTGAGATCTTCTAGATATAATATATATAATAATACATACACACAACTGCGAATATAGTATCAATCCTATGAGAACGTTTTCGATTACGTGTAATGGAGTTTATTTTTTTACATATATGGATTTATTACAAATTCTCCCACACTGAATTTAGAGAAAAGCTAGCGAATCATCGATCCGCTAATTGGATGTAAAAGAAAAAAAAAAAAAAAACAACGGCCCGATCCGTCTGTTGAATCCCCAAATTTTTATATCGTAATTGTTCGAAAATTCAGGATAAAAAAGAAAACTTGTGAAAAACCAAAAAAAAAAAAGAAAAAAAACTTGAAACAGAGCGGATACATTCATGCAGCGACATTGCAGTATTACTTTTGCTAGAAAATTTTTTTTTTTCGTTTTGCTAAGTTTTCTTGCGAAATACTCGCGCTGTTTGCGATTAGTTTTGCTGTGTAAACCACTGGAAAGAAAAAAACTTCATTTATTCATTGTATTTTATCTCTGAACATATATTCACGTTGTTTCGGTTATACAATCGTTGTAAATATCTCCAGTCATATCATTTTTTTTTCGTTGATTGATTTCGTGTATTGATAATATATATTTAAGCGAACTGGCATTCCTTTGCGTTACGTTTATAGCACCGTGACATGTACAAAATAAGCTTGAACTCATGCGAATAAAATAATTGAATGACCTACTTAATGATTATTACACACATCGTTTTATAGGGGAAAACAAATGCGGTTTCATTTGGGTTTTGTATAAAAAAAACAAAAAAAAAAAGAAAAAGCTTGTAAACTTTTTGCGTGGATACTTTGGAGAAGTATCAGATTTGGAACAAATTTGTGAACAATCGATGGGAAAGTGTCTGATTTATATAAAAATATTTTCAGAAAGTATTTCTATATAATTCTTTTTTTTACAAATTGTATATTGACGTATATATTTATACACAGAACTGTATACTATGTGTTTTTATCTTATTTTATAAAAAAAAATAACGGACAACATGTATATGTATTTCAAATGTTAATTTAAACCATTAAAATCTCAATACTTAGGAAAAATTATGTACACGAACATATCCTTTTTTCTGAGTAAATTGCGTTCGATCACTTTTACCAGGGCAGCGTTTTACCGTCGTACTGTACGAAAGAGCCGGTGTGCTTCTCCGTCAGCGAGTTCATAGTGTTCAGAATCTTACTGACGCTGCTGTCGACGTCCATCGGAGCGTTACTGCCGCCCAAATCGGTGCGCACCCATCCGGGATGCAGGCACACCGCCAGAATCCCGTCTGGTTTCAGATCGACGCTCATCGACTTGGTCGCCGCGTTGAGCGCCGTCTGTTACGTCAAGAAGAGGATTAGATAAGAGCGTCAGACAATTATTACAGACAATACACGCGCCGATTGCAAGCGATTTCGAGGATTGCGTAATTTCAATGTAACCAATTTCGATAAACAAGATAAACGCGATACTGAAGATCAGAACGATATTTCAGTTTCTTCACGAGATTGTTTGAATGCGATTTGTTTGGTTCAGTCAAATGAGAAGCGCGCGCGCGCTAACGATCGCTACTTTATACCTTGCTGCATCTGTAAGGATAAAACCCGCCGTCGTTGTTTTGGGCTATACTAGCCAGGATAGAGGTCATGTTGATGACGGCCGCTCTACTTACGCTCAGTCCCGTTTTATCCGCGGCGTTTTTCGCGGCTGTTTTCAGCAACGGCAGGAAAGCCTTGAATCAATTAATCAAGATCTTAACATCGTTCGCATTATGACGATTAAATCACGCGTGATGACACGCACACACGAACCTTCGTGAGCATAATAGGCGCTACAGTGTTAACCAGAAGAGCGTCCGTGATCTGTTCCTGCTTGACGAAACCGAGACGCGTGAATTTGCTGGAGACACCGGCGTTGTTGAAAAGAATATTGAGACCCGTGCCCTTTACCCTTTCAGCGACCGCGTCCACGACCTTCGCATAGTTAGCCGTGTCCGTCAAATCTGGAAGAGAAGGAAGTGTGTAAAGACGTTGTTTCTGTTCGAGCGATCGATGCCAAAGTTCTGCTCGCAAGTTAAAAATATAATTCATTTGCGTATGTATTCGTCGACGATTTGTTCCAACTTTGCTGGGGAGCAAAGGAATATAGCAATAGGAAGGCCGGTAAGAGTCTCGGCTTCTTCCAATGCCAAGGATGTCCATGAGAATTGTTTTCATATAAAAAACCTTTGCACAATAGCACGCGCAACAGAGCGATAAAGGCAATTTGGCATGATAATCAATGCAAAACTTAGTCATCAGCAAGGTTTAAAGGTGTCTTCCGTCGAACATTCCGTTTCGACAAAATAAATAACGCTAACAGTACGTGACGTCGTTAGAAGTCTGAAGATTTTTCGCGAATTCGGCCGAGTAATTATCATATTTTAACAAGCCGTGATAAAAAGACCTCGCGGTCTTATCGCGTGCGAAGAACAAATTGATCTCTACTGGCATTCCTTGAGCGGAGAATTCTCTAGCGCAAAGTGTTTATCAGATAACGCGCGTGTTGTATCGATCAGCATATGCGTAACAAACCTGACGGCTTTCTTTTTCAACTAGAAAATACAATTCTCCCGCTTGTACGCGACGTGGTTTTTTTTTTTATGCATGACGTTTGACTTGTTTTTTCCGGATTACATTTTCTTCTTGAAAACCTCGGCGCGATTAGTCCGTGCGCGTCCGCAGATATGAAGGCACGCAAGGCGCGAGCTTGGTGTTTGATTTGCCGCGAGAAACCGCAAACCGTGGATTCCGACTCGAGTGACCATGAGACCGAGCGGAACGCGCGAAGCAACGCGGCGAATAAAGAATTGGAGAATAAAGCGGAGAACAAATCGGCGGAGGTGGAAACTAGACCGGGGAACAATGAGCGGAATAAAGGGGACAATCACCGAGAACCGAACGACGTTCCTTCTACATCGAGTAAGTCTCTGCACGCTTGTGTGTGCGTGTACCATGTAAATCCCACGCTTTGCAAGATGACCGAACATTCGTTGAATAGAAATGATTACTTAAATACCAAGAATCATAACAACTTTCAGTACTTCAATTTTTTACATGTTTTTAAGATGTCATTAGGTTTCAACTTTAAAAATATACTTTGTTTTAATCATTTCCTTAATAAATGTCCGGCTAGTTGTAATCTTTTGAAACATCTACCTCTTAACTATTTTATATAAAAAGAGATAAAACAATGGATGTGCGCAAAGTTGTGAATATGTAAAATTTGTTCTGGATTTTCTCCGAGATGACACTTCAAATTCTCGACGTTCCTGGATTTTTGCAATGTTCTATCATAAAAGTCTCGAAAATCCTCGACACGTTTAATGACTCATCAGCAGAGATAATTTGTTACAAATCACGCTTACATCTTTGATAAACTTTTAATTTGATGACAAGTCTGGAAAGAGGATTTTTTAAATATATATATATATCGTATATAAATTAATTATCGCAATACAATAGATAGAGAGATACAAGAGCGTAATTGAAAGCGACTCACCTATCTCGATGATGTGCACATTCGGCGATTTGTCGGCGAGCGCGCGCAATTCCTGCAAAGGAATTTTTCTCCATTATTCTTCTTGTTTTCTCATTAAAAAAAAAAAAAACGTGACTCTCGACGCGGTGCCGAGACGGCGATGCGACGAGAAATAGGACGAAAAACCGGTCCCGGGCTTACGCAACAACCGGATGGATAATCGGTATCGAGTGCAATCGGCTATCGCTGACTCACGTGAAAAATAAGGAGAGGGAACAGAAGAGGAAGAGGAGGTGTACGATGAGCGTATAATAGATGGCGGTGAGACCGTGACGGGAGCTTATGGTAAAAAGACGAGAGAGGTTCGCCTCCAGGCGAAGTTGCTGTCCGGTTTGTCTCTCAGCTCAGTTGGATTTTGTCGTCGCTCGGTGCGTGTTCGGTGTGTGAGCTAACGTGCGCGCTTTGACATATCGCAATATTACTCATCAACATAGATCGCAAGATTCGTTGTTTTAAATCACCAAGAGGAAATAAGAGATTCGCGATGGCGCCGATTTGTAAGTATCTCGGAATTGCGTAACGCGCGATAATAGCCTAAGAATTACGATCGGTTGGCGATCGCTCGACCTTACCGATTGCCACCACCTTACCGTCGCTTTGTTCGTGTCCCGGCAAGTCGCGAAAATAAACTCCGGCGGTTTCGCTAGTCCGATCAGGTGTTTCACCAGGCCCAGACCCAGGCCGCGGTTGCAGCCGGTTATCAGGATCGATTTCATCGTGACCGTCGTCGTTCGCGTTCTCCTCGGACGTGTTGGAACTACCACCACCACTGCCACCACGACGAGGAAGAGGCGCGCGGCGTGTCATTCCCGTCGGCGCGTGTCGATGTATCGTCGGTGACGTCACGCCGAGCTCCGGCAATCGTGAGTTGCATGTCGTCGCCGATCATCATGGCGACATTGGCGGTATTCACGCGGCTCGTGTCATTTCGCGGCGCGCACGCCAAAGTGTTCAGGTTACCGCGTCAACATTCATTGCTCGCCAGATGCGACGGTCCCGAATATCGCAGAAACACCATGAACTGCGTGTGCAGTCTGTCGAGTGAGTGTCTTTATCGACGAGCTCCGATTCGACGCAAAATGTTGTCGATAGTTGCGTAAAATCGCGTCATCGAATTGCGCGCGCGAGTTTCGAACGTTTCCGCGTGGCGTTTAAAAAACTGACTGATTTGTCTCTTGAGAACCATAACAAAAATTCAGTTTTATATCTTTTAGATACATGTGCTACGTTTCACTGGAGAGACAAATTTTTTAATTTTTAACAGTGATACTGTGCACATGATGATTGTTCATTTATCAATTTTGTTGAAATAATTTTCTCTTTTTTTTTTCAGCGGAACCAAACTACATGTACGACCTGTTGGTCATTGGCGGAGGATCCGGAGGTCTAGCAGCAGCTAAACAAGCGGTGGAATTAGGAGCAAAAGTAGCTGTTTTGGATTATGTGACTCCATCACCTCTGGGTACCACTTGGGGTTTAGGTGGCACCTGTGTCAATGTGGGATGTATACCAAAAAAGTTGATGCATCAGGCGGCGTTGCTTGGTGAAGCTATTCATGTACGCAACAGTTTCAAATTATCGTGACTGAAAACAGTTTGATGGTGTTTTTTCTTATCTGTGAGTTCTGTATTTTGTTTACAGGAAGCGTCAACGTTCGGCTGGCAGTTACCCGACCCCAAGACCATAAAAATTGATTGGGAGGCCTTAAGAACTGCTGTGCAAAATCACATAAAATCTGTGAACTGGGTCACTCGTGTGGAACTTAGAACAAAGTTGGTACTTACGTGCTGCGTCTAAATCTCTGTATCTGTATTTTGTTAAATTCTCTTCGTATTTACACTTAAAAAAATTTACACAGGAAAATCGAGTACTTCAATGTTCAAGGACACTTCAAGGATCCGCACACGGTAGTTGGAGTTACCAAGAAAGGAGAGGAAAAAATTTTCACAGCTAAGAACATATTGATCGCAGTGGGCGGGAGACCCAGATATCCAGACATTCCGGGTGCTCTAGAGTACGGCATAAGCAGCGATGATATCTTCAGTTTGGAACGCGCTCCGGGAAAGACTCTTGTTGTCGGTGCTGGATGTATCCTTTCCGAATATTTTTTCTAAATATTCACTTATAAATGTCTCATCTTTCTGTTGTGTATTTTTTTTTACGAAGACACTTGTGTATCCAGACAAGACATGTTTTCTTTAATAACAATATATAGACATTGGCCTGGAGTGCGCTGGTTTTCTAAATGGCTTGGGTTACGACGCCACAATTATGGTTCGGTCGATTGTGTTGCGCGGATTTGATCGGCAAATGGCAGAAATGGTCGCCACGGAGATGGAGCAACGTGGCGTGCACTTCATCTATCAGGCGAAGCCCAAGAAAGTTGCGAAGCAAGACGACGGCCGTCTTCTCGTCGATTGGGTCGACAAAGTATGTCCAAATTTATAAACATACTTGAAACAATCATATGTTTCTTTACACTACAGTATTTATTGATACAATCTGTGCTTTTTTCAGGACGGCCAAGTTCATCAAGACGTGTACGACACCATTCTGTTCGCTATCGGTCGACGGGCGCTCACGCAGGAGCTGAAACCGGAAAACGCCGGGTTGAAGCTCGTCTCGGAAACCGGCAAGATCGACGCGGTCAATGAACAGACAAACGTTCCAAATATTTACGCGGTCGGCGATGTGCTTCACAAGAAACCGGAATTAACGCCCGTTGCTATACACGCGGGTAAACTACTAGCGAGAAGATTATTCGGCGACTCGAACGTGAAAATGGATTACGTGAACGTCGCGACAACGGTGTTCAGTCCCTTGGAATACGGTTGCGTCGGACTGAGCGAGGAGGCGGCGATCGAGCAATACGGAGAGGACGAGATCGAGATTTATCACGCGTACTACAAACCGACGGAATTCTTCGTACCCCAGAAGAACGTCGATCAGTGTTACGTGAAAGTCGTCGCGCTCAGAAACGGCGACGAGAAGGTGCTCGGAATGCACTTCGTCGGGCCCAATGCGGGCGAAGTGATCCAAGGATTTGCGGCTGCTATTAAGTGAGCACTCGATCCAGCAACGATTTTCCTCACTGATACAACCAGACTTGTCTTAAATATTTATATTTCATTGTTTTTTGTTTTATTTATATTTTTTATTTATATTTTGTTTTATTTATATTTTTGTTTTATTTATATTTTTATTTATATTTTTTGTTTTATTTATATTTCATTGTTTTTTTAGATGCAACTTGACGGTACCGCAGCTCAAGAGCACCGTCGGAATTCATCCGACGGTGGCGGAGGAGTTCACGCGCATAAACATCACCAAACGTTCGGGTCTGGATCCAAAGCCGCAGAGCTGCTGCAGTTAGATGGTCGCGCCCTCGTGTGTGTTCTTCCACTCAGTTGCATTCACCGGTTATTAAACCGATTATTTATTAGGAATATTAATGCGGCCTGTGTACTCTTGTAACAAAAAAACAAAAACAAAACCCGATTTTTCACGCCGGAGAGCACTGGAATACCGCAGTATTACGTAAAATAAAATTACATAGGATTCAGGATCTCTAAGATCCCTTTGAGATAATCTTTAGGAAAGAGAGAAAGAGAAAAAAAAGATAATACGTTATCATATGCACAACGTTGCGCTAACACAGTGATTTTTTATACGTATGTTATTTTTTCAAGAACATCGCTCGCTTTATACATATGCATCGTCTACGCGAAAACAAAACAACACATCGTGATCTTCTATCATGTGATGGCTATTACATAGCGTTGTATAAGCAGGTATAAATAAAAAAAAAACAATAAAATGTTGAGATTGTACGATTGGCAAGAAAAGAGAAGACGGACTTCATTTTTTTTTTATCCCGATCGCGTTTGTTACAAAATGGCTTCGCCGATTTCTGGTGAACCTCGAACGGACGCAACCGAGAGCAACACCGAAGACGAAGATGCGACGAAGATGCAACGTCGCGAGCGGATGCTCGCGGATCACAATCTCTGTCCGTTCGTGAGTAAACCGCGAAGTTGTAACACAGCATGAACACGCGCTTTGCTAAGCGATCGCGTGTTCTTCTCAGAAACTACAGTGGTCCTTCGGAATAAATCCGAGCGTGCCGGTGATAAACTTGACCACGAGGAAGCGCGCGATCGTAGCGTACGCTTGCTCGCACGTGGCGTTCCTGTACAACTACGCGTCCCGGAAGATGTTGCCGCTTGTGGGCCACGTTGGTATATCACAAATCTCGATGTAAACGGCGTTCTCCGTTTTGCGAGAAGGTGTGAATCTTGTCTTCTACCCTTCAGCGAAACGCCGTGGAGACGCTGTCGACTACGCGCGACGGCATGTGGCTGGTGACGGCGGACTTCGGGACGAAGGACTCCGCGGTGGTGGTCTGGGACACGGAAAAAGGGTAGATGTTATTTTTTTCAGATTTTATTTCTCACCCACATGTCCTTGAATGTTTGACGTTCAACGCGGTTGTTCCCACAGAACCCCCGTGTGCACGTTATTCGACCCGCACGGAAACCAGGGGTTGACAGCTGCCCGTATCAGTCCGGACGCCAAACACATAGTCACCGTCGGCAACGAAAAATGTCGGAACGTACATTTCTGGCTGTGGACTGATGGAAAAAACGAACCAGATGGTTGGTTTCGCCGCACGGTTCTCTTTTATTCCTTTTTCCATTGTGCCATTTTTATTCACGCTGCAACAATCGCACGCAATTTTCAGCGTCGGTTTCGTTAATCGACACCGAGCGCGTCAAGGAAATAGCTTTCAACGACGAGCGCACGGAGCAATTTGCGTTGACGACCGATCGCAACGTCGTGTTTTTAACACGGGTCGGTGATAACTTCTTGAATCTTGTCGCGCTGTTTCATTTCTCTGAGAGGAGATATCGACTGTGTGCGATTTTATATTTTTTTCTTCAAATTTCACATAAAACTCCAGGACGGTCGCACGTTGAGCTGCGATTATCCCAAGGTCACGAGGAAATTTAGGCAGAACTTGGGAATCTTCAATGGGTCTTGCTACGTGTCGAAGACGCAACAAGTGTTGACGGGAACGACAAACGGTATCACTCTCGGTTTTACTGATGGTTTATCAAGTGGTTAAAAACTGACACGTCGCAATTTATATCCCAGGATATGTCCTGGTATGGGAAACTGTTTCTCCGGGGAAGACGACGGTTGACGATCTGGACACTCAAAGGAGAAAACACATACAGACCATTAATTTACAGAAAAGCAGTATCAACGTTATTGTCGATAACGGAGGGTTAATAACAGTCTCATGTATTTTTTCAAGTCAAAAAATGTAACGTATGTAATTTAATCGCGTTGAATTTCGCAGCAAGCTCGTAATGGGAAGCTCGAACGGTCAAATTACTTTCTACAATTATCAATTCAAACTTTTATACTGGTGCGAAAATCGCAATCTCGACTCCGTTCGATGGATAAGTTTCAATCTTCGATCCGATTTAAAGGCTCCGATTTTTAAGGCCGACGAACCCGAGCGTGAGCTTTGCTTTTTTCTCAAGTTATAAATCTCTCAAGAGAAGACGTCGATGCGCACGGAAAATAAATTGCGATAAGCTGTCTTTTTTTTTTTTCCGGATCAGACCGCCAACACGACTGCGAGACACGAGTGCCGACGGTCTCGGACAAACTCGATGCGATAAACGCCGCGCGTTGGCCTCCGTTTAATTTTCAAAATTTCCTCGCATGTAAGTTGTCACGTAAATTACAAACAAATGTCGTTACAAACATCAAATAGACTGCGATCTCGTCTAATTTGACTTGTAGGCTCGTCCACGGGTGTGATAGCCTTGATACAAATGCCGGAGAAGAAGTTTCACCTAATGTTTCCTCATCCGGTCGCAACCGTGACCAGTATAGACGCTTGTCCGGAAAGGTAGAACAAAATCGAAAAGAGTAACTTTAAATATCTCATTAAGAGAGAAACGCATATGTAATAATGATGCAATAACGACAGCAATTATTTGATTGTGGGAGACGCGCGGGGCACTGTGAGCTTTTACAATTACGAGACGCGCGCTCTGATAACGTCCAAGAGCACGCCGCCTCTTCCGGACTTCCTGCCGATTCTCGAGAAACAGACGACCGACGAGAACATCGTCTACGTCACTTGTCCGCGGCATCGCGAGTCCTCGAAGGCCGTCACAGCGCTTAAGTTCTCGCCGAAATGTACACACACTTGTTGATAAGCCTCGTGTATATTCTAGAGAGAAAAAAAAACAAGTCGGAGAGAAATAAAGAGCTGAATTTCTCTCAGGCGATCTGGTGGTGTGCGGTCTGGAAAACGGAGCGATGTGGATTCTGCACCACATCACGCTGGACCCGTTGGACGAGATTCCGTACAAACACTCGTCCGCGGCCATCAGCAAAATCGCCTTCGGACGTTGTTCCGAGTGGATGGCTTACGCGGTAAAAGAAAATACGTGTAATTTTGCGAGTACGTTCGTCGCACACGTTGCGCACGACGTCGAATTCGAGATCAAGATCACCAGACTAGAAAGGTTTTATCTTCCAGGACGACGCGCTGACAGTGGCGGTGTTCCGGAGAAACGACGACCCGTCGAAGGCGAACGTGTGGAATTTAATCGGAAAGTATCGCTCGCACCGTCTACCCGTTAGAGACGTGCTCTTCGGCCCGGCTCCGGCCGACTCCGACGTGCCGCAGCTCTTCTCGTTGGGGGAGGATCGAGAGCTCATCGAATACGATCTTCAGCACAGGTCGCTCGAGTGAATCCCGCGTTGCTTTTGCGAGAATCGCGTCAGAACAGACACGTTATATTACATTTCGTAATTCAACACAGCGGACCGTATCCGGTACCGGGACTTCAGATCTCGCGTGTCCGTCGAATCGAGCAGAGCGCCGTTCCTCTTTGCCTAGCGTGGTATTGTCTCTCGGATACCGAGAGATTTCTCGTGATTGCAAATTCCGAGGTAGCGCTTCATCTTTCGATCCGTCTGTGTGTAACAAAACATTTATTTATTTATTTGTAATTACAGTACAAGTACAAGATTTTCTGCGACAGTCCCACCAAATCGATACGCGGCACTTACTTGGGACCGACTTACGAAGGACCGGTGCAACGCTTTCAAGTAACGCTCCGTATCTTAGGGTCAAGTTTGAATTCTTTTAAATTACAAAAAAATTAAATATATAAAAAATTATATTTAATATATTTATTTAAATATATTTGTAAATATATTTTTATTTACATATATATTTAAAATATTTTAAATAAATATTATTTAAATATTCAAATATTATTTAAATATTTTCAATAAATCTATATTTTTCACATATAATTTTTTTTTAAATTAAATTATTCTTTTTTTTACAATGACATTGAAATATCTCTCGCGCGAATGTTAGTATTTTCTCACAAAGATGTGCAGAGACTTTTGTTACTTTCGCAATTGATTGATCTAACGCAGCGGGGGGATTGAGTAATTCGCGTTATGAAATCGCAAAGTGTCTCGACAGATCCTGACGAACGGGAGGAGTTACATGGTGTTCGCGACCGACCGAGAGATCGGTCTTCAGTTACTGCCCCTCGACGGCAATCCTTACAAGATCGTCGGTACGACGGGCCATTCGCAAAAAGTTAGATACTTCGCGCGCGCATCATTACGTACATCATCACTGGCACAAACGCGTGTGTATAAATCCGGTTCTATTTTTGCAGATAACAGGCATGTCCATCAGTCACTACAGACAGATGTTATTTACCACAGGCCGCGACGACCCGTGTGTGTTAATGTGGAAAATCAATTTCAGGTTGGTCAGTAGAAAAAAAGTTTGGAAATAAAAGAAATTTCCTTTTTTGTTACGCAAGACCGATCTCGCACGTAAGCGATGTAGCGCACGAGAGTTCGTTCACTTTGCTCCGCGTAAGATATGATGATGTATCACGCGTGTGCGCAATACCTCGCTTATGACATCATCGTTCAAACAGAGCCGCAATGACGGAGTCTTAATCGCAGACGATTAAACGACAAACAACATTTCTCTCCCCGTTCAGATCCGTTGACGTAATGGCGCAATTGGGCGGGGAGACGCCGTTTTACCGTCTCATCCAGGGCGGGAGGAAAGGACGTCCGATGAGCGAGATGAAGGACATGTTCGATTACGCGAAGATACTGCATCGGGGCGAGTGCTCGACCGTTCCCAGAATCGTGTCCGACACCGTGGTCGTCGAGCAGATCCCGAACCTGATGCGAGCCGTCGGATACTTCCCGACCAACGAGGAAGTATAAATCTCTCTCGGCACTTTCTCCATCTCCGCGTCTCCTCTTCCTTTGTATCGTTAAAATCCGACTCTTCAGACTCATAAAGAGACGCTCTTTCCGTTTATCTTCCATTTTTTTCTTTCATTATCGCTAAAACAAAAGTAAAAATTTATTTCCAAGATAGAAAACATGCTGACGGAGGTGTGCTACAAGCACTACGTCAAAACCGGCGAGCTCGTCGAGGAGATCACTTTCGAGGACTTCGTGCGACTTTACGTGAATCACAGACCGGCGTTCGGGATCGGCGCGCGTCAGATAAGAAAAGCTTTTTGCACCTTCGTCGAGGAGGACGCCGAGAAGGAGGTTCCTACTTTGACGCGAGAGCGTTTCGTGCGAATTTTACTGGGCGAAGCGATATCGGGAACTCAGATCAAAGACAGTGAGTGCTCGCCGACGAATCTTCTTCCGATTGTCGCGAAGGCGCGTATTTCCTCCGCGTTTTCATTCTCTCGCGCTTTTCCAGGCAATCCGTTAACTCCGAGAGAAGCGCGCGAGTATCTCGAGCTGCTTCTGCCTTGCGAGCCGCCGCGGTTACCCGTCGACTTCCTGTTCCTCCCACCGGTAATGTAACTTCTTGCCTGCGCAATGCAGATAACTGGGTATTTGCTGGCAATAATTGTCAAGAAAAAAATGCAGTTTGCAAGGACATAGAAATAACAAGATAAAGAAGTCGTGTCGTTAGGCTTCCCGAGAGAGTAATGTATTGTTACTTTATGATACAGACAATATCTTACAGAGATTTCACCGCTGTTATCATCACGGGTGTTGCTGTCGAGTTGGAGGAAACTAGGACTGACAAGGAAATTGGCGCGCGATGGATCCGTCACTCCTGCGGGAACGCTGTGGGAACAATCTGAGAGGAATTTTCTTCAGCTGTAACACAACGCGAATCCAAAGATCTCGTTTTTTTTTTTTGTGAAAAATTTAAAATCAACAGATCTCGAAGAGGCGCTGGGGAAGGGAGAGACACCGGCAGAGTGTTCGCCGCTTTCGTCCGTCTCTTGCGCGTAAACAGAGACGTCGTACAATATTCACATGGAAAATATTCGGGAGGAGATGGTATAAAAAAAAAGAGCACGTCCCCGTTTTTTTGTAATACTGTTCTCAGTCAACTTTTTATACACACATATTTGTAAACGTATTTTTTTTGTATCATTTCCAAAAACTCTTACAATACTTACGACTGTGCCGCGTGTCGTTATCTTGTAATTAAATTTTACTGGACTTTTAATCATCGGTTTACAATATACGTTCGAAAGAATTAACAAGAGCGTCACCGACCGATTAAAATTGGCTTCCCGACGAGACGACCAGAGAGAAACTGGTCGGCGAAAGGTCGAGCTGTGAAAGAACACCGTTCTTCGATCTCTCGGGGGACGCAACGAGTATATAGAAGTGAGAAAATAAATTCGCCTTTCGGGAGGTACGTCGTTTTCAAAGGATGCGCCAAAAAAAGAGCCGATGTACTCTCTTGCAAGTAAAAACGCAAGAGAGAGAATCACAAGATCAATATAACAACGCGGTAAACACAAAACTTAACAGATCGGCGATTTAAAAAACAAATTTTTTAACGTCGTTCATTATCGATAAAAGAAGAAACAACCACATATAATAATTATTTTCGGCGAGAAAATTAGATTTTGTGTGACTCGACACAAGCGTGACTTTGTTTTTTTTTTTTTTTTTTAATTTAATTTCTTTTTACACACGTAGTTACGCTTTTCTCAGGAACAACTCGAGGGGGCGGGGGGAGGAGGGGAAAGAGAACAACGCGAGTTCAAAAGCGGCACCTGTGAAACGAGGGGCTCTCCAGTGGGATCCAGCACACCGGACACCGCCAGCAGTGCCGACAATCGTCAATGCAAGCGCACCGGGGGGAGGGGGTTGAAAGATTTCACAAATTTGTAAAAACACAGCCCCACCCTCGCGAAAAAAGAAAAACTAGGCTCGTACAATTTGTCGCATTTGTTGTTCTACTAAATCTCTACCTATCTAATCACCTAATTGATTCTCATTACCAACGCTACATTAATTGTTTTTTTCTTTTTTTATATATATATTACATGGCGCGCCGTCTCGTTAAAAGAAGTACAAAGAAATGTACACAAGAAAAACCCACGTCTTCATTTTCTCCTTACAAACTCTAGGACGTATTTACAACAGTTATATGTACAAACACACACACACTCTCTCAACACACGCATTCCCTCTCTCTATCTTTCTATTCGACTTAAGAAAAATATTAACATGGAACAGTGTAGCATTGTTTGTTTTTTTTTTTTTTTGTTTTTTGTTTTTTGTATTCTTCTCACTTGTGAAAAAGAAAGAAAAAAGAAAGAAAAAACTTCTAGAGTACCATGCCTAGAAAAGCAACGATTATTCTCTGATCGGTTTGGTAACAGAACGTCGTCGTGTCGCGGGGAAACAAAACTCGTCGTCGTCACTACGTCAAACTATCAATCGCAGTAATCGTCGTTGTTCTGGACGATACCGTGCTTCTTCCGACAGTCCGGACAGTACCACTTGCCCCTGGGCGGCACCATTATGCCGACGCACTCGAAGTGAAACCACTCGATGCGGCAGTTCGCGCCGTCGCACGCTATCATCTCGGACATCTCGTCGTACGGACATCGACAGTAACAATACTTGGTGACATTACTGTTCCGCTCGCCGGTGGTCGCCGTGTCTTGAACACCGACAGTCGAGGTCTTGATGCTGGTCCTCGCAGGCACCTGCTCCGTCTCCGCCTCGGATTCGCTGCTCTCGCTGCTGCTCTCGCCCGGCTCGTCGGATTCGGTGGCGGACGCGGCGACCGGCAGCGTCTCGGGTAGAGGTGCCTGCTGGATCGTCGCTTGCTCCGGTTGCGGAAACAATCTGTTGCCGTACGGCGGTGCGGCGACGGACTTGGCGCTGAAGGTGATTTTCGGCGGTGCCGCCGGTTTCGGATTCGCCGCGGGCGTTGCGACAGGTAATGGCGCGAAAGCCATCGGGACGGTGGCTACAACGGCGTCGTTCTTGCGCCACCTCCCGAACGACTGCTGCTTCTCGTGCGGCTCGTCGTCGCTCGAATCGCCGTAGAAACGCTTCGGCACGCGTTTCCTCTTAGAGACTCTTTTGTTCTCCATTTGTTCCGGCGTGCCGCTGTTCTGATTTGTACTGGCGACAGTAGCGGCTGACGATACCTGTTGCTGCTGATGATGCATCATGTCCATCGTGGCGGTCACACCGCCGTACAGATCGTTGCTCGTCGGCAGCAAGTTCGGCGTCGACGACCTGCTGCGGGGATGATGCTGTATCGGCGTTGACGCAGCGAATCCTGGATTCTTCTGATAAAACGTCTTGGGAATGTTCAGCTTAATCGACTCCGGAGTCGCCGCGCTTGTCGTGTTACGCTTATTGCCGGCCCTTTCGCCTTTCCGTCGTTTCTTCGTCTTTATCTTCCTCTTCTGCGACGACTGCTGCTGCGATAGCTGGTCCTCAACGGTCATCGCGATCGATTCCAACGGCGCGATCGCTTCCGTGTTCACAATTCCGTTGTTAAGCGGCGTCAGTGGCTGTTGCGACGCGGGCGTCAACGACGTAGGCGTCAACGCGGGCGCGACGGACGCCAACAACTGATTGCGCTTCTCCGTCAGAATCTGATCGGCGTGCAACTTCGGATTCTCGTCGTAAAAGTCCTCGTCCGTCTCGGTTTCCTCGGTCTCCAGATCGGATTCCCGCAGCAACGGCTTCGGCGGCGGCGCCGGAGGCTCGCTCGTCACTTCCGGAAGCTTCGCGGAATCATGTTCCGTCGCGACTTCCGTCGGCTTGGCCTCCGGCTCGACGGACTGCGACTTGTTCTCCCGCGAAGTTTCCTTCTCCTTCTTCCGTTCCTTCGGATCGCCGGATCGCTTTTTCGACGAGCTCTCGGAACTTTCCGAATCGGAGCTGCTGTCGGACGAGCTGCTGTCGGACGAGTTGCTACTGCAACTGCAGTTGGAACTGCTGCAAGCGCTCGAGTCGCTGTCGCTCGAAGAGCCGCTGTCCGCATTGCGGTTGGGACTGGCGGTCGGTGACGGGGTCCTCGCAGAGGACTTGGCATTATTCCGCTGTTCGTCTTTCGCGTCGTTGTCCTTGGCGGCCGCTGCGTCTTCGATTTTCTCCGGGTCGGAATAGACCACGCAGTAGTCGTGATCTGTCAGAATGATGCTCCTCAGGTACGCGGCGTCGGTTTCGGGCACGCTCTCCTTGAGCGCGACGTTCTTGGCCGACTCCTCGACGTCCAAGCTGGCGGCGTACGTTTTAAAATTGTCCCATATACCGTCCATAATGCGCGCCTCTTTCTTCTTCTCCTCCTCGTTTCGTTCCTCCTCGTCGGCTATGTCCTCGTTGACCGCGCCGGCAGCGTCATCGACGGTCTCCTCAACGGTTTTGCTCGTCTCCGCGGTATTTTCCTCGCCGCTTTTTTCCTTCTCCGTTGGTTTGTCCGCGCTCTTCTCGTCCTCGGTGTCCGTGTCGCTCTCGGACGACAAATTAAGCGGCGGCAAGTCGTAAACGTCGACCACCCTTTTCACAGCCTCGGGTTTCGCAGTCTCGACGGTTCCCGCTGCGGTCGCCGCTGCGCTGTCGGTCACCGTCGACGCGTTACCTTTGTCCACCTCCTCCTTGTCCGTCGAGACGTTGACCACGTCCACGTGAATCTTCTCCTCCTTGTGAGCTTCCTGATGTTTGGCCAAGAGCTTTCGCGATATAAAACGCTCGCTGCACTCGTCGCAGCCGTACGGCAGATCGCCGGAGTGGAGTCTCTTGTGAACCTTGAGCGCGACCGCGCGACTGAAGCTTACGCTGCACTCGTCGCAGACGAACGCCGTGGGCGGTATGCAAAAGTGATAAATGTGCGGCCACTTCTTCTGCAAGCACTTCCGGCACAGCACGCTCTCGGTGCCGTGTTTCCAGAACAGATGCTTCGTGATGTCCGGCTTGTTGCGATACGTAATGTCGCATCTGTGGCACATGTGATTGAGCTTGTGCTTCCAAACGTGATTCGATAGACGCTGCTGATTGCCGGTCGCCTCGAGGCAAACGTCGCAGATGTGGTGACGTTTGCGCAGATGAACCATCAGCCGGAACGCCGACGGGAGAGTCGCCACCGTGCAGAAGCAGCACCGGTAACGCAAGTTGACCGTTTCCGACGAGTAAACACCCGGACACAAATGGCACAAAAGCTCGCTGTAGCTGTAGAACGTCGACTTGCACATTATGCAGATAAGTATCGGCTTCTGATGCATCTTGCGATTATGCAGATAGAGTTCCTTGTGCACCGCGGTGTGAAATCTGCAGTGAAAACACTCGTATATCAGTACGGCGGGCACGTTGTACGTTCCGTTCGTTGTGTCGTACGTGCCGAGATTGAAGTAACGATTCTCGAGCTCGTCGAGCGATCTCTTAACGCGCGCGGTGAACTGTTCCGCGTGTATGATTATCGCGGGATGCTGCGGTTGGAACTTGTGCTCCGCCAGCATGTGCAGACTGAGTTGCTTGCCGTTCACGGCTATGTGTCGCGCGTGATTGCAATAAACGCAGAAGGGACTGGCGGTTTCTATGCAGCGCTTCAGAAGGTCCTCCAGTTCCATGCTGTCCAGAGTGCCTTCGATGTTCAGGTCTATGTACGGGGCGTCCTCGCCGGCCAACGCGATGCTGCTGCTGCTGTCACCGATCGGCTGGCCGCTCGGTTGGTCGTTCGCGACCATCTCCGTTCTTCCATCCACGTTGTTGCCGATTGTCTCGTCGACATTGTCGCTCGGGGCTGTTTCCGCGATGCTGAACGTCCCGTCGTTGCTCGCGCCAATCACGATCCCGTCGGTCTCTTCCTGATTAACCTCGTTTTTTGCGTCGTATTTATCTTTTTCACTCTCCTCTTCCGCCTCTTCGCTCTCCTCGGGATTGCTGTCGACCACCGCCAGTTTGTCGCTGTCCGAATCGCTGTCGTCCAGCTCGATCGCTTGATCGCTCGTGACATCTCTCACCTTTTCCGAATCGTTCGACATTTCCTTCGATGTCGATCCCTCGGCGTTGTTGTTCTCTTCGGATTCCTTGCTCGGCACGGCCGTCGCCACGCTGAACTGTGAGTTTCTGCTGCAAATCTTGATGACCAAACTCCTGTCGGAAGGAGCGGTGGCGTTGAACGAGACCGAGGCTTGAGATTCGACTGCGCTCGACGCAACGGGTTTCTCTTTCTCCTCTTCTTCTTCTTCATCATCTTCCTCTTCCTTGTCGACGTCTTCTTTCTCGTAGGTTTCCTTCTCTTTGGATTGCGAATCCGACACGTGAGACTCGTGTTGCGGGCTGAACAACGATCGGGGAACTGGACTTTGACTTTGCGCATCCTGCGGACTGTCGTACGATCGAAATCCGGATTCAGTTCCGGGTTCGCACGTGGTGTTCGATTTCGCGTCCACCGTCGCGACCTCCTCGGCCTCCGATCGTTCCGGACTGGGCGCCTTCGAGCTGGTAGAGCAAATCGGATCGACGTCGCTTTTGTCGCACGTCTCTTCGTCGTCGACAATCTTCTCGACGTGCGCGTTCGTGTACGCCGGATTCTCGTCTTTCTTCTCGGTCTCGTCCGTGTGTATAGCTCGCGACACCTCCATGATGGTTTGGGTCACGCTGTCGTAAGGTTCGTTGCGATCGAGCTGGCAGTTCTGCATCGGCGACTTTTCCACTGACCCCTTGTCGTAATTGCCACACAACACATCCTTGTTCATCGCCTGTTCGTCATTCTCGTCGTTCTCGTCGGACGAGTCGACCTTGTACCTGGACACTTCCATTATCGTCTCGGTGATCGTGTCTCTTGGTAGATTGTTGGCGACTTCTCTTTGGACGTCGGTAACGAGCTGACTCTCGTTGCATCGGGCTTTCGAGTTGCTGAGTTTTCTCGCAAGTGTGTTTTGCTTTTGCTGACGAAGATTCTGCGCGCCGTCCCCTCTGTGCTTGTCTCTGTATTTCATTTCTTTTCTCGGCAGACCCTTGCCGCCGAGACGCGCGGTTTTCTCCGGTAAAGGTACGGTCGCCGGCGACTCGCTGTCCGCGCGCGTCGTGTCCGCGATGGACAGCGGCGTCGCGGTGCCGCTCAATTCCTTGTCCGTGTCCGACGACGCCGCCGCGAGATTGCAAGTGGCCGAATGGGTGCCGCATGTCTGTCGGCATATGGTGCACACCGACGAGCCGGTGTCAGCCGCGTCTTGCTTGATCGGCGGACAGTAATGATTGTAAAAATCATCCGTTTCCGAAAAGTCCTTCTCGCAGGTGCAACAGACCAGGTAGCACGAGCCTTTGAAGGTTTTGTAGAAATCCTCGACCGAGTCGAACGTCATCTCCGGCACGCTGTGTTTCTTCAGCAAATGATAGGACAGTCTCTCCGCCTGGCCGAACATACCCAGACAGAAGAGACATATGTGGCGCTTGTGTATGTCTCTCATGTGGAGAAAGAGATTCCAGTTCTCGAAGTACGTGCCGCACGCCGAGCACAGATAGACCTTCCGCGTGATCTTGAAGTTGCTGGCCACGTGCGGCACGGACGTGCCACTCGACTCGGACGTGCCGGGCATGGGGGTCATGTTGGAATTGCAAGAGCACGAGTTCGGTCTCAAATTTGAGCCGCAAGCTGTCCCGCACTTGGAGCATTTGTATTTCGTGGATGGTTGCAAACCGAGATACTGAGCGTACTCCGCTATCTTACGATCTCGCTTTCCCTCCGTCTTTTTGTCCCTGCCCTTTGCATTGTGATGCGTCGGCTGTTGCGCCGACTCCTGCGCGCTGGTTTTCGACCGTGCGGGATGAACCTCGCGGGTCTGGGCCAAGATGCGTTTCTTGAAGCCCTTGAACGGGAACTTGGGACTGTTCGTGTTCTTAGCCGGGGAATCCCTTCCTCTGACCGAATTGTAGTGCGGCAATTGATTCTCCTCAATCACATCCGTGTATATGTTGTCAATGGAATGTTTAAACGAACTGCTCAATGTGGGATCTCTGAGATGTGTCTCGTCCAAGATATTCCACATATCTAAATCTTTGCTCTCACCGTCCTCATCTTCCATAATAATGCGCACTGATATAGAGATTCACCTGAAACACGCAATTGCACATTGGTATACTTACGTCACATGCGTGAGGAGAAATTAATTTTACTCTAGCGCATCAAGGAATGTTAATTACACACATACACACACACAAACCGATTGTAATTACGCACATTTTGAATTCCGAGTAACAAGAGCAAAAAAAATGCGTCTATTTTTTTATTGTTAAGACAATTCTGACGAGACTCGGACAAACTCAAGTGAAGTTGTCCATGAATGAATGTGTACCTCGAACGCAGATACAGCAATGGCGTTTCGTGATACACCAGACAACTTGTATTAATAGAATCTCAATCGGACATCGAGATCGTCGCCACTGCTATTTGATTACGTCGTAGCGCGTGCACGTGATGCCCACTGGATTCGGTGGTTTTGCCGATTCCTTTGTCGATTCTCCGCGGAACTTCGCAGGTTAAAAAAGAACTCGGGCTCGCAGTCACCTGTTACTCCTACTCGGAAAAACTCGACGACCTCGCGACGCGTCACGATGATCGCCAATTGAGCAAAAAGCGAAAAAGTCAACAGCCCCCCGAGAGAGAGGAGGCACGTCCCGATACTATTGCGTCTATATATAATCGCCGGTGTAACGCGCAACACGGCGCGAATCGGCACTGGAATCGCGACGGTATCAACTTTCTCCTCGAGAACAAGCACCGTCGACCGTCTCCCGGAGAGACGGGAAACGACGCGCGGCAACAAAGGCGGAGATTGAAGTCTCGTTCGCTGTGCGCGAATCAAAGGATGATTCGCGCGAGGAGAGCGCGAACGTTTTCGCGGGGCGGAAAAACGGGAGCGATCGCGCCGGGTTTGCGTTTGACTTACTTATCGTGGAGTTGCGGAGCGACGTCGGGCGTCGCCTGAGCGACAATATGATCGGCTGCTTGGTCTGCGACACGTAGCGCTTGGCGTTTCGGCGCCTCCGACTAGCTGGCTGCGATGCGCGACGGAAAGGTTAGTAAAATGGCGTCATATCAATTGAGCACCATCCGAGCACCTCCAACACGTTTCCTCAGTGATGCCACCTTTCGTCGTAAGCACCGTCGTGTCTCGCCCGTGACAGCCCGCGAGAGGTTAGTTCGCGAGTTTGTTGTTGTTACACACGCGAGAACACGTAGCGGCGATGCGTCTTCTTTGCGAAGACGTCGCCGCGCTGCGAATTCAACTTGGACGACCCGATCGCGATAGAAAGACACTCGTGAACACTACGTGAATACTACGCGAGGATCTCGCAATCCGCTCGTTGATCGCCGCTCACCATTCACCACCGCGATAACTCAACTAACTGACGATGCGATCGCATCTCTCGCGTAAATATACACTCAGCATATTGCCCGCGTGCTCCATCCCCACCTATTGGAAGATTTTTTTACTCTCGCACCGAGACCGACTGGTGGCGGGCAAATATGGCGGCGATTAAAGTCCGGTTTTCACTGTGCATCGATAGTCCGACACGATTGATCAATTCCTCGAGAAGCGTTCCCGGATTGGCTCCGTAAACGTAGTCTGTGATTGGTTGATCAAATACAGCTTGTTTAAGGTGGGGGTTAGATCTAAGTGAAATCGTGATGTGCTGCTACTCGTGAGTACGTGAGGGTGTTCTTGGATATTTGCACATTAATTTTTATATTTGCAAAAGCAACTGCGAATCATGGAGGACATAGTCGAGAAAGTCACTTGGCAAGACTTGGTAAGTGTCTACGCAGGATATGTAATGAACGGTGTACTTATTTGATTAACATATTCAATTTTATAACCTCACCATGTGCGCTCACATTGCGAATACAACTTGCACGTGCTCGAGAAATTAAGTCATGCAAATTACAGTTGAATAAAATCTATGTGATTTTATGAGACACGTGTAAATAATTTCTCAAGATAATGAGTGATATGATAAACATATTTGTCTTTCTTGAGCGTGAATTTTGAGGCTTATATTGCATTTTTTATATACAAGTAATTATATGTAATAATGTTATTCCAGGGACTTGTTGACATACTTTGCAAAGTGTGTGTTGATTTAAAATGGACCACACCAACCAAAATTCAAAAAGAAGCTATTCCCTTAACACTTCAAGGTGAGTTTTTTAATTTCCATGATTAGAATTTCTGGAAAACAATATTTAATATTTACTTTTAATCAACAGGCAAAGATGTGATAGGATTGGCAGAAACTGGATCAGGAAAAACTGCAGCTTTTGCATTGCCTATACTGCAAGCACTATTGGAAAATCCACAGAGATATTTTGCACTTGTATTGACACCTACAAGAGAATTAGCATTTCAAATTTCAGAGCAATTTGAGGCTCTAGGTAAGACTACAGGAACGTCTTATAGTCTGTTAAAAGTGCTTACAGATACATGTCACAAGGTTTATTTTAGGTTCTGATATGGGAGTGAAATGTGTAGTCTTGGTTGGTGGGATGGACATGCACTCACAGGCATTGATGCTAGAGAAGAAGCCTCATATCATCATTGCTACACCTGGCAGATTGGTTGATCACTTGGAGAATACCAAAGGCTTCAATTTGCGACAGTTAAAATTTCTGGTGACTATATGTGATGTGCAAGTTTAACAATTGTTTGCAATTCTCTTGATTCTAATTCTCTTGTATGTTTTTTTTATCTCTCACCAGGTCATGGATGAAGCGGATCGCATTTTGAACATGGATTTTGAGGTTGAGGTTGACAAAGTTCTCAGAGTGATACCGCGCGAGAGAAGAACATTGCTGTTTTCCGCTACCATGACCAAGAAGGTGCAAAAGTTGCAACGCGCGTGCTTGAAAAATCCTGTGCGCGTTGAGGTTTCCACCAAGTATCAAACTGTGGAAAAACTGCAGCAATATTACATATTTATCCCAGTGAAGTTCAAGGTACACTTTTAAACTATCATGTTGCAATACGTGTCAACAGAAACTAATTGTGTATACACACATGTAACAAATAATTCTGGCAGGACGTGTACCTGGTGCACATCTTAAACGAACTGGCCGGCAACAGCTTCATGATATTCTGCGGAACCTGCAATAACACTTTGAGAACCGCTCTCCTATTGCGAAATCTTGGATTCACGGCGGTCCCGTTGCACGGACAGATGTCGCAGAACAAGAGAATCGCCGCGCTCACAAAATTCAAAGCCAAAAACAGATCCATTTTGATCTCGACGGACGTTGCTAGCAGGTCGGTCTTGCGTGTCGTGCGAAACACATGACAGATATGCAATGTGTTTTGTAATATACGCAAGTGTGTGCAAAACGTTGAATTATATTTCTGTATGTTCGTTTTGCAGAGGTCTTGATATTCCACACGTAGACATTGTCATCAATTTCGACATTCCCACACACAGCAAGGATTACATACACAGAGTAGGTCGAACTGCGCGTGCAGGTCGATCGGGTCGTTCCATCACCTTTGTCACGCAATACGACGTGGAGCTGTATCAACGCATAGAACAGTTGATATCCAAACAATTGCCTTTATATCCCACGGAAGAGGAGGAGGTGATGTTGCTGCAGGAGAGAGTGAGTGAGGCACAGCGAATCGTTAAAATGGTAAGAAATGAGTGTTCGAAACATGTGGCAATTGACACACATATATGCGACGTACGTAAACATGATTGAACTTTTTTAGGAGATGAAAACCATCGAGGAGAACAAAAAGTCGGGTAAGCGAAAACGCGGCGGCGGCGGCGGCGGCGGCGACATCGACGACGACGACACAGAACAGTCTCTTGGTGTGAGAAAACGAATAAAAGGAAAAACCAAGAGAAAGTGACGTTAGACAATGAGGTATGTCGCTGATATTAATTGTAACTGGTTTTTTTTATAATTTATTGTAATAAAGCCCATCTCTTGCTGTTTTTGAAACTCGCACAATTCGGAAACCTTTCGTACGAAGGTGTGTCTTCCTGTAAAGATATTGAAAAATAATTAAGGCTCAGCAATAAGGCAAACGTTGTACTGAAGAAATTAGTACTGTATTTTTAACAGACTCATAGTCTTTGCACAGAGCAGTATTGGTATTTAAATATCACTCAAATAATCACAATAAAATATATTATTAAGAGTAAAATCACAATTTTTCTTTATCAGTGTGTGTGTGATGGACGCCTTTGGGGGGAGGAAAAATTAACGAAGCATCGAAGACAAAAACTTGTTATTATATCAAACAGAGGTTTTCCCTTTCCATAGTTTTTTTTTTTTTCCACGCTTTCTACTTCGAGTGTTATCACAAAAAAGCAGAATTGTTCTTGCTTATTGAGAGAAATGCAACAAAGGAAAGCACGTTTTGCTGCTACAACAGAAGAATGTTATATAACATGAGTTATAAGGATCGTTATGTATGTACAGCTTTTATACGCTACTGTAAAATCGATAATTGATTCATTTGTCTTCATCACAAAACTCTCTCTCTCTCTCTCTCTCTCTTTCTCTCTCTCTTTCTTTCTCTCTCTCTCTCTCTCTCTATAGAAAATCAGCAACCGGCGTTGTACAAGTCTTTGTAGTACAAAATACGATACAAGGAAACGCACGCGGAAACGTGAGTTTCTCTCAAATTTACAACTACGATGCATCATCTAATCGCTAAGAGATTATTTAATCGTATAAAGTGGCAACAGATCCTTATTTCGTGGTTAATGCTTAGCGGCGTATAATATAGAAGTCGTTTTTTTTTTTTTTTTTTTTTTTTTTTTTTTGCTTTTTTTCAGTGCCCTGTCGCTATTGTCGTTGCGAGAAACGCTAATTAAAATGCTTGCAAAACTGTTTAGTTATTAATGTAATCATCCATCACGCATTTAACTCGATTATCAATGCAAGCTGTTAAGGAACACAAGGTGAGAAAGCATTAATCGGTGAGATTGCGGTCGGAATTGAATTTTTCTCTTTCGCAACATGCCGAGATACTGAGAAGTTCTCATCATAACGCCGTACACACCTCGTATAAATATTCGTCACGATATATCTTATACATCGTGTTGTTCTGTTTTATATATGATTCTTCTAAAAAAAGAAAAACCCCCCAAAAAAAACTAAAGTAAAACGTGAAAAATGCGTGTGTCTCATGCAAATAATATCGATCTCCGCAACATCTCTGCAACAAGAGTATCTGCTTAGAATACATGGTATACACGCTGCGCTTTTATCGATAATTAAATTTTCTTCCTCTCTAAAATCCCGCGCTAAACAATTGTGTGTATGAGAATCTCAAACTTAGTTAATTAATATTACTAGGGAGGGATGTCATATACATAATCTAATCTCGTTGTCGAAGGTTCTTCTTTTTATGATAGCGCGTCCAGTTTAGAGTCCCTTCGATTTGCGATGTGTGTGTGTGTGACGATCTTGTGTGCGAAATTATTTATTCTCATATCGGAAGAAAGATATTACTCTCGCGGCAAATGATCTCAAATAAAAAAAAAAAAAACACAAGTGTCATTGTAAAATTCGATTGAAGTTACAGAAGAATGTTGTAAAATTTTGCTTCAAAAAAAAAAAATTGATAAAAAATAAGACAATGTACAGTTTTTACTGTGTGACTGTAATATATTAATAAATATATATAATATCTTCTCTCCGTTTTCTCTCAACATTACTACAAACAAATGACGTTCATATATCTCACTAAAGTTTTTTTTTTTTTTACATCAGCGGTAATTGAGATCTCCTCAGAATATTGTATATAAATGCATGCAACATCATTAAGAAAAATCTGACATCAGTGATTAGCGTAATAAATAAATTCGCACGCGCGGATTTGTGTGTGTGTGTAAACTGCCTTCTGTTATATTATTCTTGATAAAACAATAATGCATACGTATATGCGCGATCAACAATGATGAACGTCGATTATTGACGAGCATAAACTTGAAGTCGTAAAAATAATATCGAATCTAAAAAATTGCGGAGCAATTGCAGCATGAAAAGTAGCGTAGTCTATAGTATGCTACTGTTTAACGATACGCGGTACATTGTTAGACCTCTCGACGACGAGCCCCGGCCTCTTATCAATCGTTAGAACGCATATAAGTAACCTATTTTTTTTTCTTGTTCGAGAGCGGATTCTAATCACGATGGATGGAATGTCTTTTTCTTTTTTTTGTTTTTTTTTTTTTTGTTTTTTAATTTTTTCCCAAAACGTAGGTTGAGATGATGTGCTAGTATGTGACAAGAATCGAAACAACTTAGGTTTCATTCAAATGAGAAATAAAATATATTCCATAATATTATTATTCACTATTTCTACACATTCTGTACACATTAATTCAATTTAAGGGTTTTATACCTCAATACACTTTATACAAAAAGGCTACTTATAATCTAACATTAAGTCATACCATAGCATGAGGGCCCTCCACCTTACCGCCAAACGGCAGACGGGCCGCACGCTTGTTTGTACTGGTATTACAAATTCAGTCGCCAGCAAGTACATCACCCTCTCCCTCTCTTTCTCACCTATTATCACACTGTATCGTTCTGTATTATTATGATGCTTTTTCTCTCTAAGTTTCACTCCGATCTCTGCTTTTTCCTTTTGTTGTGTTGTTGTTGTTGTTGTTGTATCCCATTTATACAATATTTTATGATTTTATTTTCTCAAAAGTTTCTTCTCGTTTGTCTTGCTGTTTGTTTTTTTTTCTTTTTTTCGTAAAATCTACCTCGTAGGTTTTGTTTTCTACGAAAAAAAAGCATTAAGACTCTTGGTCCTACGCTATTGCATTACAATGTCAGAAACAAGAAATTGCACGAATGTATTTTCTTACATTGCACATACAGAACTTACACTTTTCTCTCTCTCTCTCTCTTTCTCTCTCTCTCTCATACCGTCATTCGTGTTCGGTAATAAAAGTAGCGAACATAAAACTCCGTAGTTTTAGTTGGGGCCACATAGCACAAGACTCAATGGACGTTCTTGTGCAGTGGCTATCATAGTGCTGTCGATTTTGATATCGATGGGATGTGAGAAAATAAATTTCTAAATGATTTGTAACGCATAAAGTTATATAATATTCACACGATTTCTCGTTTCTGATATTACAATTCAATATGACCGCAGCGGAAGACAAGGAGTCTTAGAAAGAATTTTAAATGTCGCAACATCGAAAATGTAATGAAATGCCTTCATTTTATCTTCTATTCACAAATTTGTTCTTTTTTTTTTGTTTGTTTTTTAAACTAGAGCTTTTTGCTTTTACTTTATATATTTGTTCACCGACTTGACCGAAAAAGATCATCTGTGAGATGTCAGATAAACACAATACCGGTACAGAAACGGCGCATTTCGAAGACTTAACAAGCGCGACAGAACTGTTTTAGTTCAGGTCTCTGTCTTCTAAGTACTTATACTCGAAAGTAAATCCTTCCTTTTTCCTCTGACCCCACTTTTCGTAGTCAAAATAGATGTACGTTCCCTGAAATGCAAGAATAAAGAGCTGTCAGACCAAAATAAGACTCTTGTGTCTCGTTATTTTTACTTTTTTTTTTTTAAGACATGCGAACTTTCCCCGATTGCAGCAGAAAGAAGACAAAACTAATAACCTGTTCGTATTCCTCGTTAATAACTTTTGGTTCCTCGTGTCTCTGGAACCACATCATGTACTTGGTATGAAACCTCCAGCTCTGTTTCTTTAGAGCTTTCGCTGCCAAATACTGTCCCTTAGATCCTTCCATATAATAAAATATGAAGAATAAAGTTTCCGTAGAAAGACGTTGGAAGAACTCCACGGTATCTGAGTGAGGAAGCTGAACCTAAAATGAAAATTATGTTTTTGTCACAATTTCTTCGAAAAAAGATTCATCGAAGCTGATAGAAAATTGATTCAGAGATTATATTTACTTGCTGATAATAAGGTGGCGTCGTGCACGTGTTCCTCGGCAAATACGAACGTAGTCTTTCCGAGTCAGACGGATGTGGCATATGATAGTAGGCGGCTTCCATCATTTGGAACTGCATCTGATGTTCCTTCTGCAGTGGCACAGGCCCGAGAGGCGCGACTCCAAGCAGCGGAGGAATGTGTGCTTCCGACGTAGCGTTGGTGTTGTTGTTGTTACTAGTCTTGGCACTGTCGAAGATGGTTCTGTTCGGCTCGGAGGGTGGTATCTCCAGACCTGCTCGGACAATTACTTGTTGGGCAATGGATTTTAGAGAGGACATGTTTCCATCGGGAAGCTTAGAGATGAGACCATTGGCAGTGGACGGTGCTGGCGAGCAGGAGTTTGCGGGCATCGGCGAGGATCTACTGCTGACCGACGATTGGGGGGACGACGACGGCGGTATCGGTGTGGTCATTTCCGTTTCGCTATTGTGATTCTGGCTTTGCTGACTGTGCAGCACGTGCGTTGTCTGCGTCGACGCCGGATTGCTGTTGTGCTGCTGCGTGACCGTTTGCGGCATGTTCGACGTAACGTTGGACGTGGATGATGACGATAAAATGTTATTTTCGCTGTTATGGGCTACAATATATCGAAGACGAGACTTAATCATGCGATATCACAAAACGTATTTGCGAAAATTGTCATCGGCTATGCAAATAAATACACGTTACATATATTGATCATTCGAATAAAACAAAAATGATCTTACTGGATGTTTTATTAGAGGTAGAATGGATGGCTTGCGAATTGCTATGCGAGGCAGCTACGGTGGCAAAATTGCCTGCGTTAGTCGTGGCAATGTGATTGCTTGTGGAACTAGGCGAGCTGTGGCTAGGCGTCATGGGAATGGTTTTGCTTGGAGTGCTGCTCGACAACATGTTTGACTTTATGGTGGCAGTGCTTCCCGTGGTTGGAATGCTCGCTTGCGTATTCAATAGCGGCCTGACTGCTGTTGGTTTCACCGGCTAAAATTATCAAAACGAAACGTCCGTGTAATTAATTTTGTATATCGGTCTCCGTGTACACATAAATTCTTTCTCGAGACCAAAATAAATTTAAATATGTCGTTTCATTCGGAGCTTAAACGATATAAGAGCGCGCACCTTCGTTTTCTTGTCGTTATCCGTAGAACTATCACTCGAATGATTATGCATAGTGGAGCTCAACGATGGCGATGGTATAGGCGAGGTACAAGAGTTAGTTGACGTCGGTGTACCACCGGTTTCGTTGCTATTGTTGCTGTCCGTCGTTGCTGACGAGGGGATGCCGACACCGGACAACTCGACTTCATCGAGGCCGATAATATCGTCGTAGATGTATTCGTTCTCTTCGAAATCGGGATCTTGCGATGATTCAATGTAATACTCGACATCGTCTTTTATCCTCTTTATCTGTTGGCAATGTCATCGAGAGAAAAAAAAAAGCGTGTGAAAAAAAGCGTATCCGGCAAATTTGCTGTGCGATCGTTTTTAAAATATTACTATGATTGATTTGAGAAACACTAACTGTGTTAACTTCGACAGACATATTGTCAAGCATACGTAATAATGTCTCCAATTTACGGATGTGATAACGGTGTTTGTCGAGTTTCGTCTTTAGTTCATCCACCCTATCTTGCTTATCTTTGTCTATTCTTTTCTTCTTTCCCGCCTGTAACGATTCTATTTCCGATTCAAATGTATCCATCTACGTCAAAAGTAATGTGGTTACAGCTAATAATTGGATTGGTTTTTTTTTGGTTTATCAAGAAAAATCCAATATGTCGACGGCGACTGGATACCTGCAGATTAAGAGCGTCTATAGAATTGGCCAGCCAATTGGTCACCTCATCTTTCTCCTTCTGAGCTGGATCTAATTTCTGAGCTGCCCCTAAACCTTCTTTAGAATAAGCCTTTGTTTTTGTCTCTCTTTCCACAACCTTAAATCTTTCCATTTGCTAAAAACAGATTTAAAAAAATATTTATTTAAAAATTTGTGGCAATACAAACACATAACTATGATAACACATACAACATTACTCACGGTTTCGATTAACTTTCGGTAATCGAGAAGTGTACTCTTGTCTTTTATTTCACCCGATGCGATCCAGCTCTTAATTTGATCGCGTAACCTTTGAAGTTTCTTGATTTCCTTTTTGAGATCAGCCTCATACTTCTCTTTTTGATTGCTGTTTGTGGCATTGTGAACTTTCTGCCAGATATCTTCAAAAGTTTCCACACCTTCTGTTACTTTTTTAAGGCACCTATCTATTTCACCTGTGAAATTAACACAATAACAACTTTTTTTATCTCGCATCTTGTTTATTTCCTGTGTACAGAAAAAAATAAAAACATAAGTTTTATTTAATAAGCAATCAAAATTACTATAATATATTGCAAAAAATATCAAAGAAGACAAATGGGGAGAAGATGAAAATGAATAGATACATCTTTTGCAAAACTAATTTCAAGAGAAACAAAGTGAACAGAACGTGTTACACAGACTATCTCTCTATGTAAAACTTAAACACACGATTTTCTATCCCGTTGTTGATTAGATTAAAGGAGCAAAGATGCTTCTTCTATTTGGATCAGATACCTTGTATCAACAAATCTGTACAGATAAGTGTCTCACGACGCATAAGTGTGAGACAGTCTTTTAAAAACCATGGTGTTGCAATGAATTTAACAACAGAGTTGCAACATTTTTAAATTTTTACAGGTTATGCCAATATAAAAGAACAGCTGATTCTCGCAGATAACAAACTTCGCGCGGTTACGTGAGATAGGGTAAAAAAAAAAAAAAAAAAAAAAAAAAAACAAAAACAAAAAAAAAACACAGGATAAAATCGAACGCGTGCGGAGTCCGAGTCGCGGCGATCCCAGCCATCGTGTGAGGAAAAACGACGCTGGAACGCTCTTCAATATTGCGTGTCGCGCGGTTGTGCACAACGCGCGAACCGCACGCGAACGCACATGCAACGCAATTCGCGGCGAACACACGCGGGAAAATTCGCCGACGATCTTCGGCGAACAAAGCACGCGGACTCGGGGAACGCGGCGACTCGGAAACGATCAGGACGACGAGACGGAGAGAGAGTTGCGAATTTCTGAATGTAAACACGCTGGAAACGCTTCTCCTCACCTTGCAACTTTCTTGTCGCAGCCATGGCTATGTGAACATGTGATAAAATGGTTCATGCATAGTCTAGACGTATTGGAAAGAACACGGAGCAATTTATCGGAACAAATAGTCGTGCAACTATTATTCCTCGTATAATATGGGAGGCTCGGCCACAAGATGGCTTCCGTTTTTCAAATGACAACGTCCGAACGTGTGTCCCGTCCGTGAGTGTGTCGCGCACAAAAGATCCACCGCGGTCCCACACACCACACGTCTCCCCTAGAGACAGATCTCCTGTGAGTGACTCGTGCGCCTATCGCTCGGTTTATCCACCAAAACGCGACGCGCACGTTTTCCGTTTCTTTTACAAGTCTGTAAAAGGATTCACGAGAAGCGACCCAGCATCAACAAACGATATATATGAGGCGCGAGAGGCGAGATAGCGCGATACGTATCGGCATACATACTTGTGTTCGCTCGCTCGCAGCGGCACGCACATATACGTACACGCACACAATCACGAAACGTAACGTTGCGCGTCGAACCGACCACCCTGTATATCTCGGCACGTTCTCATGATCGGTCAATTGGAAACGCAGAGAGCGAACGACAAATTTTTTGCTACAGAGAAGTTGAACAAGAAATTGAAGAGAAGATGACCTTGGAGAATTGGTCTTCAGGGTAAACAAATTCGGTTTGACTTCCAGTCGAGGAAGAAACTTGATCGGTTGCGTTGGTGGATCAAACCTCACCATCTCCAATCGAAACTCCGATTTGGAGCGTGATGATTGGTTGGTTCTGGTCGATTCTACTGAACGACCAATGAGCGATTGGTCGATTAGTTAACAAGATGCGGTGCAGATTCAAACCGGGTTACATCTTTACCGTTTACGCGCGAATGTGAACGTCGCTCCGTAGTTCCCAATCCACTTCTGCGGAATGTGCGGCGCTAAAAGCAGCAACCCTTTACACGCGGTGCGAGCTTTGCGTCAGCCAATCATAATCGTTCTCGTCGGATTTGCATTATGATTTGCATATGGTAGCCTGATGACATTGACAAGTAATTTCGGAAACATCTGTGATTGACACTACACATGTCACAGTACTGTCAGTAGTAAAACCTCTCACCATCTTTCGCAGAACGTTTCAATCTTCATATATATTTTTTTTTCCAGAACAACAATCAGAAACGTCAATTGCGCGCGTTACGAATGTGACACGCAGCTGATTGAGGGTTCGAGTTCCTGAGAACGCGGATACAATAGGTTTGCCATTTAATCGCGCGTCGTTTACTCGCTGTGATTGTCCCAGACAATTGCGCAGAAATGGGATCGTTGACTAGCAGACAGAACGCTGGCGTCGAGGAAGTTGACATCACGTCGAACAACGCGTACAAATATCCCCCACGATCCGGTATTTATTTCAATTTGCACGAAGATGTGCGAAAAAAATACACAAACATGCATTTTGTTGTCAATTATCGTTCAATTGTTCTTGACAGGTTCCTATTTTGGTAGTCACTTTATAATGGGCGGCGAACGATTCGACACACCTCAACCCGAGGCGTATCTCTTCGGGGAGAACACGGATTTAAATTTTCTAGGAAGCCGTCCAACCCCTGTATGATTTTTTGCAACATCCGACATGAGATTTATATGTTAACAAAGCTCTCAACTTTTAAGTAAAAAGTCGATTTGTTTTAACATATTTCTCACTTTGCAGTTTCCGTATCCTCCGCCGCAAGCGAACGATCCTACAAAGACTTTGAAGAGTTTAGTGAACATTCGAAAGGAGTCTCTGAGACTGGTACGTAATATGGACCACACGTCGGCGACCGTGCAGTACAACAACGTCAAACGTTACAACAAAGACATTAAACTGAATCCCTTTAACATCGAGTTTGTGTTCGACTGTGATGTGAAGTGCGCAATAACGATATATTACTTCTGTCAAGAGGACGTCACCACGAAAGGCGTCAAGTGCGTAAGACATGACGCGACAGACGTCTGAGAACCACTTGCGCGTGAAAAAAAAAATCAAACTGTTCAACTATGTTCGCAGATACATACCCAGAGATATAGACATGACTTCGGAAACTTATCACTACAACAAAGGAGCGAACCAATTGTTCTCGCAACCGACGCACATATTCGATCCGTCGTTGGAGGATGCGGCAGATATGGTGTACAACGTGAACAAAGAAGTACGCATTTCTAGAGAAGATACGCGCACACGTGCGCACAATCATGTGTAACTTGATATCCCATTGATTGATTCTGTAACTTGTAGATTATTCCGATAGCCATACATTGCGTAGCGGAGGAAGGATCGGACGATCCGAAACAGTCTCACACGACCATAGCCGTGGTCGAGAAACATCCCGATGGCACGTACGTCTTGAAGGCGCTCAAACAGAAGCTGTACGTGGACGGTCTGTGTTATTTGTTGCAAGAGATTTACGGGATCGAGAACAAGAACACCGAAAACGCCAAGGTACGAAAGTGTGTGCGATTAATTTCTGGAGTTTTTTATTTTTATTATTTTTGGAGGAATGTTTTTTTTTTTTTTTCATCTTTCTCTTCTCCAGCAACAAGGCAGCGACGAGGACACCGAGGACAACGGTTCCGAATGCGTTATCTGCATAAGCGAGGTGCGCGACACGTTGATTTTGCCGTGCAGACATTTGTGTTTGTGCAATTCGTGCGCCGACTCGCTCAGATACCAGGCGAACAACTGTCCGATATGTCGCGCGCCGTTCAGGGCGCTTCTGCAAATCAAGGCGCTCCAGAAGCCGACCGGCGGCACCACGATCATAACCAATCCGGCATTGCCAGAAGTATGAAGATTATTTCGTTCACGCGCTTTGCGCTTGTCTTCTCGTTGTAACGTTAAATTCGAAACGATTGATCCAGGGAAGCTGCGAGAATATTCCGCCAGGTTACGAGGCGGTGTCTCTGATAGAAGCACTGAACGGACCTTACACTCCGCGAACCGCCATCATCGCGCCGGAGTCTCCCGATACACCCGACACGGATACGGCGAGTGCTATTCAAGCCGCGGAAACTTTAAATCGGTAACGCGTCGATAACGCATGTCTTTACACAGGTCTTTGGTCCGATGGCACGTAATATGAAAAAAATGTACGCGCGTTTTTTCAGCTCGGCTGAGCGTACACCAATTTCGAAACACGCGTCCGCTAAAGAAGCGGACATATCAGCCAGATCGAGCACCACCGCTTGCCCGACTCCCGAATTCCGTATGTCCGTGTTGTTGGCCAGGGACGAGCACTCGGGTTCTCAAAAGGACCTTCACAACAGATCCCCGGCTGTGCGGACCAAAACGGTGCACACACGCGACAAATCCAGCTTGAGAACGCGCGACACACTGAGACTGGTCAACGAGAAACAACCAGCCTCGTTGTATGAGGTAAAGTATTTTTTTATATGTAAAAAAACAATATTTTTGAAGTGTAACGACATTTAAAATCGTGATAAATCTCGTTACTCAAAGGGCCAAGGGCACGACGAGGACAGCGAGGCGGAGAAGTTGTCACCGTTATTAGATGCGGCTACAAGCACCGAAGCTCTGGACGTACATTCCCATAGAATATGCGATATTGATGTCGACGACGAGATTCAAAACACGGAAAACGAAACGGATACAGATCTTAACTGTCATTCGCGCTAGACGTGAAGTGTTTTTTCTCACGAAGCTTTCATTCCTAGTTTGATTACCAGTATTGTAAAATCAGTTTTTTTTTTTTTTTTTTTTTTTTTTTTTGACGTGGGGAGTCATGGACATTCTCGGCCCCGGAGAAGGCCGAAGGTAGTGTCGTATCGACTAGAACTCCGCACGGTGTGCCTATCCCGCGCGTTTGGGAGAAAGTTCCGGAAAACTCATCATAGCTCTCCCCCGCGCTTAATAATTCGGAGAGACCAGACAAGCCTCCCGAGTCTGCCTAACACTGACTGCAGGACAGCACACACACTGTCCCGCCCTTCTCTCACGAATCTTTGAATCTCTTTTTATGTTTTATACGCGTGTCTATGTAGGTTTGTATGCTCTGTAGAATGGTTCTTCAAGTAAAAATATTTTATTTGAAGAATTTCAAAAGAAAGCTCGTACTTTTCTATGTGAAATTAATTTTCACACGCGGTCCTTTGTGAATATATATTAATATCTATCACACTTGCATATAGACTAACTTAGGATTTAGGTAAAAAAAAAAAAAAACATTCTATCACTCTGTGTATTTACTAATGTAAAGAAGATGCAAATATAATTGTATTTTTTATGAATCCTTAGGTTGATAGAATGTGAAGCACATGTATACCATATACACACATGTACATATTACATACATATATACTAGAGCTAATAATTCTGTGATGACATGTTCAGCTGCTGATGTTCTCTTGCTTTGTAACTCTTCACGCGTGTGTCACAAAGCATATCTCGTTATGAATATCTTTGCAGAAGTAAAATGTATTACAAAATAGCTGCGCACCAATGTGCTAACGAAGTTCTCGTTGCATAGACCAGCTGATATCTATCCTTTCGAATGTGAGGACAATGAATTACTTGGACACTGTCTGCGCATTAGAGATAACATGGGTATTATTAGCTCTGATATATAGCTCCTCGAATTGTAAAGACTGTACTACATAAAAACAGAACGCTATTGCATTATGCAACAAAATATAAATTATTATATTGATTTACAAGCTGCTAACTAGTTAATAAAGGTGCTTCCACTTCATTTGAAATCTATCGTTCTCTTTTTGTTTTGTACAAAAAAAATCATCCTATATAAAAATTTAAAATAGCACATATGAAAAAAAAACTCAATGAAAAATATTTTCAAATATATTCTCATACTGTTAGTGGGATTTGTGTGTGCATATAAATATTCAATTTGTTGTTTTGTTTTTCTATTTATTTTATTCAATTCCATGTCCAAAATGTTTTATGGTCTAGGCTGTTGCAAGCACTTTCCTGAATTTCTTCCACTCATCAAGTGGTCCGTGCTCAGGTAAATACTTGACATTGCAACCATCCGGAGCGAGGCGGCCCGCTACTTTCAGCTCTTCATACTCCGCACGATCGTACTTGGTGAAACCCCATTTTTTTGACACATAAATCTTTTGGCGACCGGGAAACTTGAACTTGGCACGTCGCAGAGCTTCGATCACAGCCGCCTTATGACGGTCCGAAGAACGCACACTCATGATGGGCTGACCAATATGTACTCTGGCCACGGTACCTTGTGGTTTGCCAAAAGCACCTCGCATTCCGGTCTGGAGCCTGGAAATATTGGAAAGTAATAAAAACTTACTATTCTAGTTTGCAAAGTCTAGTTTATCAAATTTATATACCTGTCAGCTCCGGCACATGACAACATCTTGTTGATACGAATGACATGGAAAGGATGGAGTCTCATACGAATGTGGAACTGATCTTTGCCAGCATTCTTGACCATGTACTTGTTAGCACAGATACGTCCGGCTTCCAGAGCCTCAGAACTAAGCTGTTCATATTCATCCGATACCAAGTGCACACATAAAGGAAAGTCCTCTACAGATGCTTTCTTCTTGCCAAGGTCAAAAATACGAATCTTCGGATCCGGTACACCACGACAAAATCTGGATTTTGGGTAGGGCTTGTTTTTACAATATCGATAGCTGAAAATTTTCGAGGTATTGTGTAAACCATACTGAGAAACATTTGATATACAATGTTTATTAATTTAGTATTGCACAATATAAGGCAATTGTAAATTTTAACACAAAAAAAAAACAAAGATGACACCAAGTTTATTTATGAACTCTGTACAATGGAAAGTGACAAGGTAATATTTTTTCAGAGACTTATCGAAAAAATCGTTAAAAAAATCGTTTATTGAAGAGAGCAACACATAAATGTGTTGAAGATTTCATTACGTACCACCTTGCAGGTCGGCGCCCCATTTTTTAACCTGTAAATTACATCAAAATCAATCTCAGACCAAAATTACAGTACTCAGTATGTTAAATATATAATCAATAAACGCAACATGCAAAGAAACATTTATCGCTTGTTGCGATGCCTTTGGATAACAATGGATAATAAAAAGAGACTTACGTCGTACAAATGTTAACAATCCTAACCCAAATGCGTGCGAAAAGGAACAGTCGCAGCTGGTAATGGGAAGTTGATCAAATCAAAAGATTCTATCTCGTGAATCCGAACGTCGGATTGGCTGGCAACAAGCGCCAATCCGATCATTCGACAGTCTACTGATCGGATTCATGAAATATGGATCTAAGGTAGAAATACCAACTGCAAAAATGAATTTTCAAGTTCCCAGTTGGCAACTCTGAAAAACACATAGGCTGAACCATTTGAAACGAAATATATTTCTGTACAGAAAACAATTTTACGATATACATCAGGGTATGTATTTACAAATCTAAACCTCTTTATTTTACACAGACTAATTTTTCCCAATAAACGTGTTGTTACAAAAGAGAAGCTATTTTTAAAATCTTTTAATTAAAATAGAGAAAGTGTGTGTGTGTGTGTTTATGTTATATGTAGGAAAGACAATATTACATTCGCCAGTGAAAATCCGCGAGCAAATCTGTTACGCATGTTTTTTTTTTTTTTTCACGAGATTACACTGTACAAAAAATACAAGTTTTTTGTCGAAAAAATTTCAACCATGCTTTCACATCTGTTAAAAAGAAGAATGAAGAATTTCTTCATTCTTCTCGAATTTCTTTCAAGATATTTCAGACTGATCCTTACGTTGTTACGATATTTACAAAACGTAAATTAGATTCTTGCAAATTTCTCATGCTCGCTTTACGTCGCACCAATTGCTAGATGTGTAAGTAAATTTTCAAAAATTTCATCTTGTTTCAGTACGTTCGAGAGAGAAAACTCAACGCACGACTAAACATTCTTTCGAAAGCAGAAAGAGCGCAAAACCAAAAGATGACGATATGTCTTGATAGAAGGTACCGTATTAGATGTTTGGCAAGGTAATGGATGTGCAAGAGACGACCTCCAGCCTCTTGTCGCAACGCAGCAGAAACGAGCTACGTTCGCATCTCCGCTCCGACTTTAAATTACCGTGAGGTAGTTCAAGACTAACAGGGTTGAGAGGAAAAAAAAAAACCAGTAAAAGTTAGTGCGTAAATGAAAAATCCCGAAAACACACTTGGGTTTCCGCGTATATAAATTTTGTTTGCGTACTCGCGTTGGCACACACACGGAGTGTGGACAACGAATTGTCGTGTGAAGCGAATTGAAACGCTGAAATCATGAAATCGGGTAAAAACATGAATGTTGACGTTAAAATATCAGTTATAATATAACAATCTTCAACATACGACGTTATATACATTGACAAGGGAGGAATGATCGAAAAAAAAAAAAAAAAAAAAAAAACAAACAAATATCGCGATACATAGTATTTAATCTATGTGCTGCCGTTAATTATACATATGCTCTCCATCTTGCCTTTCTGAACAATGTATTCCTTACTATTTACAGCTTTGACAGTGACTTCTAATCGCGCCGCTAAGTCGTACGTTCCCGGACTGGGTAACACAGCGTGTAACTTTACGGTGCTGCTCGCGTGCGCTTCGACGTTCGAGTGAATTGACGAGTGACCGGCGTATTTGTAGTACGTCGAAGCCTGCGGCGAGTACAGCTGGGACTTAATACTTGGAAGATGAGTTTCACTGCAAAAGAAAGTGGCAAGTAACATACACAAGTGGCAGTGTTGTGTAACAACAGCGTAAAATTCAAATGCTTTGAGCACTTTATGACCCGATATACTTCATGTTCCTTACCTACTGGTGCCTATTGTACTTATTTTGACGTCGACTTGCATCTCTGAGTGATTTTGCAGATACATCGTTACCGGCACGACGCACAACCGACTCTGCTGAAAATCGTGCGTGGTCTGTCTCTGATGACTGAGAGAAAAGGAGACGAGACTCTTCAAGCACTCCGTCTCCCACACGGGATCCTTCACGGGAGCGGTCACCGCGTTCGGTACGTTTCGATCCGGACCGAAGATCCTCAAGCGAGTGCCGTACTCGTTGCGCTCGGTGCGCGCTTCCGCGGGATGTTTGTACGTCTTGTTCAAATGCTTGAGCTCGATGTGATGCTGTCCGACCGCTTTCCGCGCGATCGCACCGTTCTCCGTTATATTGGCGCGCCACCTGACGATCAACGTGGAATTCAACGCCATGATGTCCGACGCGTGATCGACGTTGTGCTGCGGCTGAAACTGCTGCATGTCGTTCGCGTTCTCGTTCACGTCCAACGGCTGGATGTGACGCCTCTGTACAAAATTAATGAACGGATAATTGTCGACCGACGGCGAGTCGACTTCGTCGGGGATCAGAGACACGTCGGAGATGGTGCTCGATTCGTTGCTGCTCTTCTTCTTCTTCTTCAGTTTCAGCATCAGGTGGAACGCCTCTTGCGGCTGCACTCTGACAGTCGGCGGCAGAACAGACGAGTGAGACGCGAGCCACAGAGCGCTCTGCAGCGACACTTTTGATATCATGATCTCATTTATGGATGGATCGTGAACCTGATTGGTGTTCTTCACGGACATGATCAGGTTCAACGTAGGCGAGTCGTTCTTGAACAAACCGCTTCTGGTGGCGATCGCGGTGATCTGTATCGAATCCAGCACAGTCAGCTGCCAAGTATGTCGACACAATCGATGCTTCAACGCGGACGTTTTCGACTCCACGTTTTCGTAATAGAAGAGCAAGTCCAATCTGTGCGTGCCCTTGTCGCGGGGCGCTTGCACCCAAAGTGACATTCTGTGAATCTCTCCTACATTTAACACATTGTTCTTGGAGACCGGCAACACCACTTTCGTGACTGATCTGCTGCTCTTCCTCATCGTTGAATCTGTAACATGTTGTCGTTTACTTTTCAAATAAAAACAAAACACACAAACACGTTTTCTAAATATGCTCACCCTCGGGTTTCTCGACGTTCGAGTTTTCCAACGTGAACAGTTTCGCGTCAGTGGACGCGATGTGTATGTTCGTCAGCGGCGCGTTGCCGATGTTCCTCAACGTTACCTCCACCTTCTGTATTTCACCGCACAGCATTTCCGGCGACAGCTTGGTAAAGAGTATCTGCGGCGAGAGACAGAAATGTCAATTTGTCGCGTAAGGCGCAAGACAGTGTACATATATATATTTTTTTTACCTCCATAAACGGCGCTTTCTCTATCACGTTCATCTCCAATCTAAAATCCTTTCCTTGCGCATTCGCGCCGGGTTTTTCTTTGACATTTACATTTCTCAACTTGGGCGGCGTGATCTCGAACAATCTCTTGCCGACGACGACGATGTTCGAATTCGCAACAGGCGCGTCGTTCAACGCCTGTACCGGATTCGTCAGTTTGTAACTTATACCCAGGACCTTCACCTCGCCTACTCGCCTGGGTATGAGAGACAACACGATGTTCTGTTTGCACATCGGTTGCAGCAAAATCGCGTCTATGACACTCGACTCTACCGGGTTTGAATTTGCTTTCATCTCGTTTGCGACAGACTCGTTTGTGACAGTCTCGTTGTCGCGTGAAGTGAAAGACCACAGCAGGATCACGTCGGACAACGGTAGCGCTACGTGCAACGGATTTTGCAACTCGATCGAATAATGTGCCGGCTCGTCCAGAACCGCGTTCGGTTTTGCGGTGTTGTTACTCTGTCTGGAGTACAACGCGACCGTCGGTTTGAATATCATTGGCGGGGATCCTTGCGCCTCGGCTATCAGCAGCTCCTCCATCTTCGACCACTTCGCGTCGTCCGTTTCTTCGGTGCCGAATGTGACGTGGCTCGCTGGGATATTGCTTTCGGTTGGTTTGCCCAACGGACCGTACATCACCTTGATATTGTTGCTATCTACTAACGGTAACGGTAAAACTGGAAGTTCCTTGCACGTCATGCCGTTTTCCTGAAATAATAACTGCGAAAGAACGCACATGAATTATCTCTAACACTGATATTTCCGTGTTATCGCTTCCGCGACGAGAAATTATCCACGTTGTTGCGAGTACTCACATTATGAGTGTGTAAAAATTCTCTTAAAAACGCGGCCTGTTGCGGGGCGTGTTGCTTACTGGAAGCGTTAAGTAATTTTTCAAATGCCTTCACCGCGTCGGAAACCTGTTTCAACGACGCAGCCTGTCTGCCGATTGTGAAATGGATGTGATCTTCGGCCAGAGACCAGCCTCTATTATAATATACCTAATATATTACATACACACAATGTTATTCGAGAAAATATGACATTTCTGAAAGTACACGAGACGACGATAGACGATTACTTACCTGATACGCTTGCTGATAACACCTCAGCGAGTGTTTCCTTTGTCCGGCTTTCGAGAATCTGTGTCCGGCCAGAACCGCGTGGAAGGCGTACTTGCGCATCATCTTCGGACCGATGAAGCAATAAGCGGCTTGCTCGAGCAACAAGGCCGAGCGCAGGTCCGAGTCCTCGCTGGTCATTCGTATCAGTTGCTTCGCGGCCTCGCCGTACAGTCCCCGACCCTTCAGACACTCCGCGCTGAGCAACGTCGCCCTCGTCGCGAACTGCGGCATCTTGCAGCTGTTCGCGTAAGTCAATATCGCGTCGTCCATGTACTCGATGGTTTTTCTATTGGTTTCGCCTTGCATGAACGCGCTCAGGGCGGCCATCTCGAGAGCACCCGCGTAGTACACCCACGCCTGATCACCCGCGAAATCGCGTTTCGCGCTGTGATACGCCTGATAGGCGAGCGTGTAGTGGCCGAACATGAAGCACAGATCGCCCAACCGTCGTAATTGCAACTCTGGCGAATCCGTTGTGTAACTGCAACATAAATGTGTAAAATTTTGCGACTGATGACGTATCACGCGATTCGACTACCAGATCAGTTTGAATAATAAAAGATGAAAGTGTCTTACATCACAGCGTTGGATGGCGTCACACCCGGCGCACCAGGTTTATTTGTACCGAACCATCGTTTCGTGGCGCTGAGCAACGATCTGCTGACTCCCTTTTTGTTCGAGATCACGTCGTTCAACAGACCGATCTGCTTCTCCACGTAAGGCAACAAGCTTCGCAAACAGAATTCCGTGATCAAGGTCCGCAGCCTCTCTAGATCTTGCGTGGATAGACGAGCACCGTGTTGAGCAATCACGTAATTCGGAGAATCCGCCCAGACGTTCGTGTTTATCGGAGAATTAATTGACTGACCCTTGCTTGTGGCAATGAAGCTCTTCTCGTTATCAGGACTGAGCGGATGAATCGTAACCGGGACCGCCTCCTGTCCGACTTCTAGATTCGTACTTGCCACCTCGGATATTTCAGAAGACAGACTAATTGTGTCGATTCCGGAGACTAATTGCGCCGTGTCCGGAGACGGCAACGTGATACAGTTCTGTGGCATTATTGGCGTCCCAGCTTGACTTGTTCTGTAACAGATGTCACGTGCTTTTTCACAAGATATTAAAATCGTCTAAACGTCCGTCGTTAACTCTCGAGTTTTAATCAAAAATTTTACTTGCCATAACTCGGGGAAAAAACGTACTTGTCGGATTCCGTAGTGAGCTCGCTCGGCATGGCGGATACCCCACCCATGTCCGCAGGTGTGCGCGGAGAACTGTTTTGCTCGCTACTGCCCGAAACCTCCGTGTGTTTTGTGAGAAACTGACTCCAAGGATCGGGCAGATGCGTATTGTCGTCGGAAAGACCCGGTGGTCTCGAATTCATTTGCAACAGAAAGCAATTGTTAGCACCGTAAATAGTCTTCATCTCCGTAAAAACCATTTCCGCTCTGAAAAATATTTAATACGTTCGATTTAGCCAATTATTTTGCATCTTGAAACGCGAATCTGCAAAGTTGTTTTCTGCAAAAATGTTGTTTAGCGGGAGAGAAATATATACTCACTTGTTTCTATCGTCCTGAATGGTATCGTGAACCAAAATGTAATACCTAAGAGCATTGTTGTTGAACCACTTGGGCAATTTTCCCGGCACGCTTTGATGCAATTGCGCTCCCATCGTCTGAATTCTATCCAACGGATTGTCCTCCGACGTGGACACGACTATCATGCACGCGAGCAAGTGTTTCGTGAACTCGTGATCAGACGGGAACTGAACGCTCAGAAATGTTTCTCTCCACGCTTCGAACCAAGGAACGGAAATCGGTATGTCCAGGTCGGTTGTGCCGATGCGAACCGCAGTTGTGCGCTCGCACAAAGCGGAGCTGACCGCCTCGCTCAACATCTTTTTGGCGTGACTCGGCTCGGGCGGTCGGGCATTAATGTCCTGTATAGCGAGCCGCAAATTTCTAACTGTTACCGTGTTTCCTTGAGGATCCTTGAAGTGACCTGAAAGAACACACGATGTGCAACGAAAACGTCAGGTTTAAAAGTTCAGAAAATGATGACGCAGCAAACGTCGAAAAATCATCGGAACTTGCACAAATTACGTTAATAAATTGCAGACTGACAATTTGTTATGTCTCGACGAAAAATATGACTACGTGTAAGGTGGTTCTGGAGAGGTGTGAAGTATGTGTACCTTCGGTGTTCAATTTGCAAAAGGGCTGAAGCAACTCGACGAATGACAGATTGTTCCTCTGGCAGGCGGCGTCCGCCGCGGTCGAGCAGACCACGGCGATCTGCGGCGAGAAAGCGTTGCCGATGAACTCCCGCGGGGTTAACTTGCACTGAGCCATGATCCTGTACGCGCGCGAACCATCAAAACATCACGACGTCCACACGTAACCTCGAGGCTCTCAGCGCCGTGGGGAACGCGCTCCTCTTCATCGACTCGTCGTTCGCGCGACGCACGATCATATCATTCCCGCCCGTTATCTCGCGTGTCGACGGCGACGACGACGGGCCTCACTACGCGTTCCCGTGCATCTGTGGCGATAAACATGTCCACCACCCGAACAGCTGTTTTCCAAATATCCGCCCGTGACAACTTGACACGCGAGACTACGCGCGCGATCGACTTATCGTATCGCGTTACGCACCGATAAATCGTACGTGCGAGTGTTGCACGCACTTCCCGTGCGGAAATTTCTACCATCTCCTTCGGATTGGCGTGTATTTTTAAATCGGATCGTCATCATCGATCAGCACAAAAGCATCGAAATTAACAAAATTCATTCGAATAAATCACATCAGCGAGAGTAAAAACATTTTATCATACGCTTTTATTTCCGTTACATTTCCATTTTAATATACAATTTGCATCGGAGCAACAATGTTTCTTTATTAACGAATTATGTTTAAGGATAGAATCAAGATAGGAGAAAAAGTTGCGTTTCGTTTATTTACAATGAATCATTTTTATGAATAAAATATGTATGCGCGCGCGCGCGTGTATACACAACGCACACGCACATATATAACATATATAATGCAAATGTACAACAATTTTACACGCATCTTTCGATCCATCGTATTGCCGATGCGTTGCTTAAGTAAAAATTAATTCCCTAAATTGGACCAACGTCTTTATTCTATATTCAATCGTCGTACCACCACCCTAGCACCTTCCGTGATATCCTGAATAAATTTCAACATCTCTATGCGCACCTTGCCGTCTTTAACATCGTCGATGTTGCCCGCGCCTCTTCGTCTTTGCCTGAGGCATCTCTGTCGAGCGGCATCATTTTTGTTTTGCACGTGCAAGTCGTAATAAAACTCTTCCGTGATGTCCTGCAACTTTCTCGGCGAGCCGTGATGCCTCGAAGACGTTCTGCCGCGAGAACTGCTGCTGTGAGTCCCGTTGTTTCTCTCCTTTCTGTTCCTCAAGGTTGTGGTTCCGTCGCCAACGTCTTCGTCGATCGTTGCGGAAGACTCGTCCCGTCTCGTTTCTTCGAGCTCGGCAGACGCTAAATTATTCGCCGCGCACGATTCCCCACGTTTGTTCTTCAACGACGCGTCCTTGGAGATCGGGTCTTCTGATGACGTCGTGCCATCACGTCGCTGCGACGTCTCGCCGGTGCTCGCTGAAGAAAATCCACGCGTGGTCTTGCACGCGCTTCGCACGACGTTCTGCAAGACCACTGGCATCTGATCGATGGTAATGATCTTGTTCGAAATTATTCTCGGAACGTTCGCTCTGTCCAGCGACTCGTCGACAGGCTCATTTGAAACTGTCGACGGTTCTTCCGCCGACGTCCTGGCTGAATCCGATAAGGGACCGATTAAGGGCGAAGAACTGCAACCCTCCGCCGATATATCACACTTGTGCGTCACTTCCACGTTCGTATCCACCAGTGAATTTCCCTTTTGCGACTCTGAAGTTGTATCCTCGGTCGAAAATACCGTAGACTGAAAACTCTCGGGAGTAATATCGTCTTCTCTCTCTTCTCCCTTTTTGTTAGTGGTCTTATTCGTTACATCTTGTTCGTTGTCGCCACTCTGCCATTCCATTAAGTCGCTTTGTCCCGTTGTACCTCCGCTCACTGAATACATGTCGCTCATGTTCTCGGAGAAACCGCGTTCCCATCCGGATCGGCACAAGTTCAAGTTATTCGCGGTGTTGTGTTTGCTGTAAGTTGTCTGAACACCTGATCTGTTCACTCTTCTATCTAAAAAATTGGCATCTAAACTACACACAGTAGTGCTAGGATAAACGGACGATGAATTGGTCAACGGTATTGAATACGCATTATTGCTAATTCCGGCATGGCCAGAAGTTTTGTGACGTATGTGTTTGTCGTGCGGCGAGTCGAACATCGTCACCATGTTTTCCAGTCTCAACAAGCTCGAATTCAACAAACACTTTTCCCCGGCTTTCGTCTCAGCCTTCTCCGAATTCTCCAACACCTCGTCCACCTCCAACTTGGTCTTCTGCTCGATGACAGCCACACTGTCCTGGTCTTGTCGAATGGTGAACATCAGACCCTCCATTACCAAGTCGGTGATATTAGAGGTGCGTAAGATCTTGTCAGGTGTGGCCTTCTTCTCGGATTCCCTGGCTTTTTGTTTGCGAGCTTTGCACGACTTGTGCTGTGTATTACTTTGCGAATGATCATTGCCATTCGCCAGTGTGTGATTCCTGTTGCTTTCTTCAGACTTGGAATCAAGTATTTTATCATTACCGGTAAACGTTTCATTGTTCTTCCTTTCGACTGGTGAATCTTCTTGTATTGTCTTATCAGTAGCCAAGAGTGTGTTCGATTTGTTGTGTTTCCCACTTTCGACCTCTTCCTCAAAAAAATATTGATACGGTACATGTTTATTATTATTATCTTTATCCTCAGCATCGACAGCGCCAGTATTGTTTTCCTTTCTCGAGTTCTGATTAAACTTCAGTCCAGGTGACAACGAATCTCTATTAACGTTATCTTTTGCTAATTCTGTAAACCAAGACCTTTTCTTCTGTACTGACTCCGAGCTTTGATTCATAGCATCTTGTTCTTTATTCTCTTCTGTTCTTTTCCGTTTTGAACATTGTTCTTGTGCATCTTCGATGGAGTGTTTCACGGCTTTTTTGTGGTTTCTAACATCAAAATTAGCTGATTCACTTTCGATGACGTTATTAAGCAATTCTGAACTGCTCTCGTTAATAAGATACATCGCAGTTGTATTCCCATCTTGATTTTTGTGAACGTTTACAGAGTCTTTTGCATTATTTTGAGGATCGGATGTTTCTCTTGTTTCTAATACCTCACCTGATGTGGTCTCAGTTCCATTATGTTGCAAGATCTGATCTATTGTCTTGCTCTCAGTCTCTTTTGCAGATGTTTTGTTACATATCACAGACTTAGCCGCCTTGTCGGTATCCAAAGGAACATTCGATTCAACGTCTCTGACAATCGGACATCTTAAATTACGCAACGAGCTTTCTTCTGACGAAGGAATTTGTATAGTTAACACAAACGCGTGCGAGAATGTCGCGGCATTTTGTCGCTGCTGAAATTTCAATATTGCGAACATCTTGTCCTGGCGCGTCCAAGATGTGCAACCTGTGGTTTTTCATTTATAAGGAATTTATATCTGCAAAACTTGTTCGTCAAAAAGTGCAATCTAACAACAACAAGAAAAAGGATACTGTAAGTAACAAGAAGATGTTGAGTGCCAAATTGTTGACCCTGGCTTGGGTGACATTTTATGATTCTTCTGATAACTTTTAACAATTCTCGTCCATATGGAAATTGCTCGGTATTTCTGGAAATTGTGCAAAAACATTAGTTGGAATTTCTCAAAGAAAAATCAGGGACAAAATGAATATCAAACTTACCTCATTGTACGGTGATATCTAAAAATAAATTTGTATATATTCTTCTTGTAACACAGCCAATAAGATCCAGGAATGGTTAGGAAGGATTCCTTTTCTGAGTCGATCCAATCAAATTTGCTAAACGTTCGTACATATATTCCAGGCATTTTCTCTCAGGCAGTAGATCTTTAAACAGGGGAACTAATCTTGTTGAATCTTGTCTACCAACTGACTCTCTTATGATAAATGTGAGATAATAAAGTACCCTTTGCTGAAATTAATTTATTTTGAAGTTTGAGTCATTTTGCTCTTATATACCACAACCTTTGCTAATAAATATACATTTCACACAGAGAAAAACTTACTCCTTTTATGACTTCATTAATGAACACATCCTCTACCACGTCCCATGGTAAAAATTCTGTAGATGAGAAGATCCCAAATCCTCTTTTACATTCAATATGCACACCTACAGATTCCACAGCTAATAATGTATCTGCAAAAATAGCACGTAAACATTGGTTCTAATAAAACATTTAATTATACTGGGGATGAAATTGTTTCTGTCAGAGTCATTATAATATTATATCAGTTTAAAGATTTGACATTTTTCCCTACCATGGCATGCGGAAACTATGAACACGTTTCGCAGCAGTATCAGGACAAACACCGAGAGCAGAAACAGAATCAGAGTTTTCGACACGACCCATACGAAGACAACCGCGCAGACCAGTATCAAGCAGAGATTTATATTAAATCGCCGTTCTCTCCGCAGCACAAAGCTTATGACACTGCCAGTGCTTGCTTTCTCCTCCAACGTTAGCCATTCCCCGTCGACGTTTCTGAATGATACTTCAGTGGGAAATGCTTGTGCTTGATGATTTGACGACATCAATGCATTCTGTTTGCAAACACTCCGTTTGTGCTATTTACTAAAGTCCCATCGTCCCGCGCGCTATTAAGCCATACGCTTATATAAATCTAATGTAAATACTCAAAACAGAGACTTTGATAGTCGACTGAGACCACTTCACCGATGACAGGTACACAGGAATTCGCCGCTCCTAGAGTCACGTCTAAAGACCAGTTTCCACAGACTGTCATAAGTAATCACCTTGAAGTCTTGGAACCGGATTTCACCATCGAGATTAGACGTTAATCATGATTGGTCGATTGACTGCTGAACGCCTAAATGCGATTGATCAATTCCAATCGAGTAGTCAAATTAATCAGAAGATCTGTTTTTTTTCCCCTGAACTGGCTGCAATAGTTCAGAGTCTATCTTTTTCCTTCTAATGTGTGTAACAAAAGATAAACTCTGAACTAGCGCAGCCGGTTCAGGGAAAAAAAACCAGACCTAGAGATGGTTCTGACAGCTTCGGATTGGTCGAACTCGTGACGAAACTTACCCAATCGAGGCCAAGTTCGCCGCACTCGAGATTGGCACCCAACGTAGCTCGCTCGGTTCGCCATTGGTCAGAGAGAAAGTTTACCGCGCGCCAGAGGTCGTAATTAACGCTCGAACGGCTCCGACGACGGTGGGAATGAAACAGCACCTGCTGCCATTCTGGCATTACGTCAATGGTGTGTGTGGAGGTCTCATTCGTCGGTTTGGGAGGAGTTGCTGTTGACCGCCATTGTTACAACTCCGTCGCGCATATCTCGGGGGGAACGTGATTAATTTTTCGCGATTTGTCATTCGCGAACTGCTGTGGTCGTGCATCCGGACACCGAGAAGCCGTTTTTTCCCGTCGGTTTGTAATTTCGAAAACGCGGAGGATCCGAGAGCGTCCACATTTCACAGCCAGCTCGTCACTCGCCGTAGCATGTCCACGATGAATCCCGAATAGTGAGTAAACCTATCCCCTCATTCTGCGCGGACATACGAGAAGTGCGCGAGATCTCGCGCCGCGCGACGTCTCGTCCGCTCGACGACACGCACGCACGCACGAGAAGACGACGAGAGAGAGGAAGAGAGACGCGCGTGAATCCTCGTCGCCGCTCTTCTCCCCTCTGTCCTTCGACGGGGCGAACGAAAAAAGAAGAAAAATATATATGCATATACGTCTCTAATCTTTTCACCGTCTGACAGATCCACCCTCCCCCCGTGCGTCGTCTCCCCTCCTACTATGTGAAACATGGCACTCTGGTGCCGTAGTCCATATTTCACTCATTTTTCCGGTGGTACACTTTCGCCGTACGCGCGTCATCTCCCGATGTCGAACACTCGGACCTTTTTTTCCCCTATGACCGATTCATCAGCACACGGAACTGACCAGCCCGTCGTTCCAAACATCATCAAAGATCCGATTTGCCGAGTAGTTTTTTGTTTTTTTTTTGTTCCGTTGCACTTTGCATCTTTGATAGACATTCGATCTTGATGATTCGCGTTCACATTCCTTCGAAGAGCGGAAGTCACACAGTGTGAAGTACTTGTCTCTTTCATCACGAGAACGGCACGCAAGTCGCACAATAACAAAGCTAAAACGTTTTTCTGTTTCAGCGATTACCTGTTCAAGTTGCTCTTAATCGGAGATTCCGGCGTGGGCAAGTCGTGTCTTCTGCTACGTTTCGCCGATGACACATACACGGAAAGTTACATCAGCACCATCGGCGTCGATTTTAAGATTCGGACCATTGATCTCGATGGGAAAACGATAAAACTTCAAATCTGGGACACGGCGGGTCAAGAACGGTTCAGGACAATTACGAGTTCTTATTACCGGGGTGCGCACGGTATTATTGTTGTTTACGACTGTACGGATCAGGAGACGTTCAACAATGTCAAACAGTGGTTGGAGGAAATTGATCGTTACGCCTGTGATAACGTCAATAAGCTGCTAGTGGGCAATAAATGTGATTTACACACTAAAAAAGTAGTCGACTACACAACAGCCAAGGTAACAAACTAATGCTCACGCATTTTTCGCTCGACTCGTTTTGTTCACTATTAATATCTTATCGTGCGGTTGTTTTTTCTGTTGTGTCTCGTTTTGCCAAACAGGAATACGCCGATCAACTGGGCATACCGTTTTTGGAAACATCAGCGAAGAACGCGATGAACGTAGAGCAAGCGTTTATGACAATGGCCGCTGAAATCAAGCTTAGAGTAGGCCCACCCTCAAGCGGCGCGAGCGATCCGGCCAACAAGGTGAAAATAGAACACGGACGTCCAATCGAATCATCCAAGTCCGGATGCTGCTGAGAACTGTAATCTTGTGTCCAATCAGTTTAACCAAAGTAAGCGGAAATCTGGCAAGTCGAACACTGAGGGGGTTAATAATCGGGAAGTAAAAAATAAATTTTTCCTATAATCGCGTTCTTGATTTCAGAACATCTAACGGTTGCGGTCCTTGGTAACTGCAAAAAAATTTAAGAAAAAAGCTACACAAAAGGATGTACATGGAAGTTTTCAGTTCGCATCGCAAAAGGAAGAAAAACCAAAATCTAACACTCATGGACCACCAACTCTTCCTCGGAGTTGTACAAAAAAAAAAAAAAAAAAAAAAA